>CAOLHI010005602.1:0-61407 GCA_948474755.1 Ctenosaura bakeri
GGCTTTAAGGAATAACAATAAAGTCACCACCATATATACCTGGCGTTGCCTGGGATTTTATTTTCTCATAGGTATTAGTTGTTAGAAAGATTTGAGATCCTGTGTCTCTAATTCCCCAAACTGTCTTGTCCAGTACCTGTAACTTTTCCCTATATTCTCCAATCCAATCTGTATTCAGATTTATTACCGTACAAAGGTTTGGTTCCTGAGGGAAACACATGGCCCTCCTAGCTGCTAGGCCTCATCTCCATAGCAACCTGTCTACTCAGGGCTCTCTGGCTGAGAATTCTAAAGACCCTTCCCTAAGCTGCCAATCCCAGGATTCCATAGAATTCTTCACCTGCAGCCAATCATATGAGGTCTTTGCCTGACAGACAAACTTTGACTTTTATATATTAGATATATAATTGATTTATTTACCAAACATACATCCCTATTTTCCTAAAATAATTGAGTATAGAGCGGATATGTGTGTGTGATATTAATACATATATTGTTTTTTAGTGTAAAGATAATGAATACCAAAATCAGGCTCCTCTATGCCTCAGTATTTCCAAAACACAACAAAGAAAGGGAATGGCCTCTGTCTGCACTGAGATCCCTCAATTCCATCTTAACTGCCAACAGGGTAACAGCTGAGACAAAACATAGACCTGTGACTCCAACATCATCACCTTTCTTCTGTATAATTTTTTAACATCTTCACTTCGTTAAGAAGCCAGTGAATATTTGAAAGCTTGCATGATGTATTTTCTGTGTTTTGGTTGGTCAATAAGGTATTGCTGTTTTGTGGATTCTGGAATTTTTTTTTTCATTTTGCTGCATGGCCAACAGGCTACAAGTGAATACGTTCCATAGAATTTTCAGTTTCTATACATAGATGTGAAAGCTGACAGGAGGAAAATTAACTCATCTAAAATGTCCGGTAAGTGAGTTCTATAGATGCCATGGACTGCCAAAAAGATAAAAGGTGTCCAAAAGGAAACAGCCTGAAGTATCCCTAGAAGTCAAAATGACCAAACTAAGGCCAATTTTACCCTACACTATAATAATGCTATTATTCTATTTTCAACACTCTGTGGAATTCTGGGATTTGTAGTTTAGGGAAGCCAAAGAGCTCTCTGGCTGAGAATTCTAAATACTACTCCATAAACTGCAGAGCCCATCATAAGTCAGAAATGACTTGAATCAGAAAGTCGGCATGATGCAGTGGTTTGAGCACTGAACTTTAAACCTGGAGACCAGGGTTCAATTCCCCACTCAGCCATGGAAACCCACTGGGTGACCTTGGGTGCATCACACACTCTCAGCCCCCCCAAGTATCCCTGATGGGTTCACTTCAGGATCATCATAAGTTGGAAGCAACTTGTAAGCATACAACCAAATAACAAGCCAGCAGACTTTAGAAGGGAAAGTGTATCCTTATCCTGTTAGTAATAAAGAGCAAGGAATTAAAATTCAAATTAAACAATGAAGGAAGCTGTGGTCTAACTGAAGCTGAAATAGCTTTGGCCTACTGTTTCTCTCCAAGATCCTCGAGGTGGTTGTGGTGTCTGCTGAAGAAATCTGTTTGCTTCCAATATACCCTCCTTATAAGTTTGTAATTTAAAAATGACAAAGCATCACAAGTATCTAGTGTGTGTTGTTCTCACAAAAGACAGCCAGGTGGAAATATCTGTAGCATTGCCAACCAAAAGTCTCTCTGCTTAGGAAGTGATATGAATCACAGTATACATATTTATGTTTCAGCGAGCCCATGATCCCTATCAGAAGCTTAAAGAATAAAGATGGGACCAATTAATATCAATCAATATTACTATCAATTATTGCTTTTAAAAACCCCTGATATAATCATTGATTTCTACAGGACTTAATTGCAACCAGCATTAGCTGGGTTGGAATCCGTAGTTACAGAAATAGTCATAGGATCCTAGGCACAAATAATTGCAACATGTCTTAGAAGTAACATTACTAACAATTGCAATTTATTTTTCCCAATAGTTAAGGCATAACTAACAGTCAGTGTGGTGTAGTGCTTTGGGCCTTAGACTGTGAACAAGGTTCAAATCCCCCACTTGTGTAAGTCATTCACTCCCAGCCTCAGAGAAAGGCAAAGGCAAAACCCCCTCTGAACAAATCTTGTCAAGAAAAACCTGTGATAGGCTCATCTTAGGATTGATTGCCATAAGTCAGAAATGTCTTGAACGCACACAACAAGACATAACGGAACGTTAATTATCAGTGTAACGTAATCAAGAATAATTAACTACTTGTACGGTGTAAATCTTTTAAGTTACACATATAGTTGCAGGGGGTGGGTTATGGCTTCCCTACTTAGGTATATTTTGTACCATAGGTCAGTGACTTATAGCATTTTTGTGTGTGTTTTCAAAAACTATGGGCCTTCAATACAATTCTAACTTACAACAACCCTATCCTGGGGTTTTCTTGGCAAGAATTATTCAAGTGAGGTTTGCCATTGCCGCCTTCTTAGGCTGAGAGAATGTGACTTACCCACAGTTCCTGAGTGGGGTTCCATGGCTGGGCAGGAATTCAGATCTTGCTCTCCTGTAGTCCTAGTCCATCACTGAAATCTCTACTTAGTTATTTTAGACATTTTTGAATAAGAAAGAAGAAAATTACTTTTTAAAACTCCAACTAGCAGTAACTAACTGGTTTCTCTGCCCCTCTAGTAGTAACTGTAACCCAACTGTTTTTAAAAGTAGCATTCCAGTCTTAGACATTGTTTAAATTATCCTAATCTTTAGACCTAAAAGAGACTTTATGACACCAAAGCTTAACATTTTTTGCAATAATTTTTTTTGTTCTATAGAACCAACATGGTTTTTCAACTTTTTTAATGTTAGCCAATTTTGCTTTCATTGTCTCCAGTTATATTTTTTTAAATTATTTGTATTTTGGAGGTAGTGCATTAGCACCAGATGCAAGAAACATTCAAGATTCAGGTTGGAAACAAATGCAAATAAGGAAGAAATACATTAGAACCACTATTTGTAACTTTTTGTTGTTTAATTGCCATAGTTGATATGTAACCCAGGCACTTATCATTTGAAAATATATTTAAATCTTAGAAGCAGTTTTCTTTGTAACAACAATTCTTCTCTCAGTGTGGGAAAATTTTACAACCTCATTATGGGTTTTTTTTCCCTTTGTGGAATGGCAGCATTACTAAAAGTCCTGATTTTTCTCCAGAAACTGTTCAATTCCAATTAGTGAGCTTTGCCTCTGAGCAACAAGATCAGTAGAACTGTAAAGTGGCAAAGTAAGTATCATTATACCTGTTCCTTTTAATCTACATTTGAATGTGCTCAGGACAAAGACCATTTGCTTTATTATTCAGGGCTAAGTACAGAGCCTCCAACTGCAGAGGCAGAAGAAGAAGAAATTGAAAGATTCTATGCTGAAGTCTGAGAAGAAATTGACCACACACTAAAAAAGAGCTTCTTTATCATAGGCAATTGGAATGCAAAAGTAGGAAACAGAGCAGAATCGAAGATTGTAGGAAGATATAGCCTATGATCAAGAAATAAAAGGAGAGCAGCTAATTGAATTTTGTGAGACCAACAGTTTTGTTAACTGCAAACACATTCTTCAGGCAACCAAACAGTCAATTGTATACCTGGACATCATGTGATGAAAATCAATTAGGCTACACAAATGAAAGCAAAAGATGGAGAAACTCTGTTACTCTGCAAAAACATGACCAAGAGCAAATTGTGGCAGAGACCATTAACTGCTCATATCAAAAATTAGAGTAAAGCTAAAGAACACTAAAGCAACTATTGTGCCAAATTGCAACCTGAACAATATCCTCATAGAATTAAATGACAATTTAAAAAATAGATTTGCACTATTAAGCTTAATTGACCAGAAGCCAGAAGAACTCTGGTTTGAAGCCAGGGAGATTATCAGGAAGGAAAGCAAAAAGACACAGTCTACAACCAAAAACACAGAGAAGCTTCAATGAATAACAGATGAAACTTTTCAAGCAATTAAAGACAGACAAGAAGCAAAAGTAAACGGTCTCAAAAATAGGATCGGAGCCTTGAATGCAACTGTTCAGCAACTTCTGTGCAGCACAAAGAGAATTACTATAAAAATCAATGCAGAGAAACAGAAGATGACAACAAGAAAGGAAGAACAAGAGACCTCTTCTGCAAGATCTTACAAATCAAAGGGAAATTTAAACCATGAGAGGACATGCTTTGCAACCACCAGGGGAACACATTACATGACTATATACAAATAATAATAATAATAATAATAATAATAATAATAATAATAATAATAATAGGGAAACAATACAGTTAAGAATTATACAAAGTTAAAAGGATGACAGATTCATTCAAGAAAGAATCACTTGAAGATGAACCTACAATTTTAGAAAGTTAAATGGAAGCTGCACTCAGGGCATGTAGGAGAAATAAATGACTAGGAACAAATTGCATAAGAATAGAGGTGCTTCAGGCTGTAGAGACAGACTCTATTCTAGTTCTAACTAAAATCTGACAACTAATATGTAAAACAAAACAACAATGCTCAACACACATTCCAGTCTCCAAGAAAGGGGACACCAGGGATTGCAGTAACCACAGGCCCATTGTGTTAATTTCTCAGACAAGCAAAGCAATACTTGAAATTTTACAGCAAAGACTTTTACCATGTATGGAGCAAGAAATACAGATGTTCAAGCTGGGTTCAGGAAAGGAAGAGGGGTTATATGGCAAAAATATGTTTGATAATAGAGCGCCCCAAAGAATTTCAGAAGAAAATCATCCTGTGCTTTATAGATTATAGCAAAAACTTTGATTGTGTTGATTATGAAAAATTATGGGTGCTCTTAAAGAAATGGGTGTGCCACAATGATTAATTGTCCTGAAGTGTAACCTATACTCAGGACAAGAGGCTATCGCCCAGACAGAATATGAAGAAACAAAATTGTTTCCAATCAGCAAGAGAGTAAGGCAAGGCTGCATTTTATCACCCTACCTACCTATTTAGTTTGTATGCTGAATGAATCAGACATGAAGCAGGGTTAGACTAGGAGGAAGGAGTGTGAAAACTGGAGGAAGGAACATAAACCACTTAAGATATGCAGAGGTCCCCATACTACCAGCAGAAAACAGCAAAGACTTGGAGTGATTACTGAAGAAAGTTGAGGAAGAAAGTGCAAAGGCAGGTTTATATTTGTACATTGAGAAAACAGTAATGACCATGGATACATAACTTTAAGTAGACAATTATAGGACATTGAGATAGTTCATACCTTGGCTTAATCATTAAACAAAATGGAGACCGCAGAGAAGAAAAAGAATAGGACTTAGAAGCGCACCTATGAAGGAACTAGGCAAACCCTGAAATGTAAAGATACATAATTGAAAACTAAAGTTAATATTGTCCATGCCACTGTCTTTCCAGTTTCCATGTATGGTTGTGAAAGCTGGACAATGAAGAAAGCTGATAAGAAGAATACCCATTTGACATGTGGTGCTGGAGAAGAGTTCTATGGATACTGTGGACTGCTAAGACCAGTAAATGCGCCCTAGAGCAAATCAAGCCTGAGCTCCTTGAGAATGTCATGCTTTGGACATACCATGAGAAGACATGGCTCATTAGGAAAAACAGCCATGCTTGGCAAGGTGAAAAAGGGTAGGAAAAGAGGAAGAGGGCATTACAGATGGAGAGACTCAATCAAGAATGCCACGGCCCCGAGTCTGCAAGACCTGAGCAGGGCTGTTGAGGATAAGGTGACTTGGAGGGCTCCTACTCGTATAGTCATAAGTCAACGTTGACTCGATGGCAGCTGACAACAAGCACATCTTTTCTTCTTTTAGACTGCTCTTCCACTTATGCTTCTTCCCCACCCCGATAAAGTGAAAAGGCTATAACTATCCCCAGGGCCCCAAAACCAATGTTTATATCCAAGGCCAGCATAGAATGTCTGATGTAATAGGAAAGAGATCTTCTAACCATGTACAAAATACAGTTCATTCATTTACAAGCAACTACAAAACTGATTTTGTGGTTCTGTCTTGAAAAACTTGGCAGAGCCATTTACAGTTAGCTCTCCACACCTGTGTCTTTAATTTTAATGGATTTGATTATTTGTGGATTTCTCTGATCCCCCTCCCCTCCACTTCAGGAACTTACTTTCCTGGGAAAAATTTTCTCTTGACAGCAATGATCAGGCCTTGTGGCCCTATAAGAACCTACCTCTGATCCTCCTCCTCCTCCAACAGCAGCTGCCTGGCCAGTTAAGGAAGGCTCACAGCGTGATTTTTCAGCACTACAAGCCACCATAAACCCTCTCTTGATGTCCCCCCACACCCAAGGAAGGAAGTGGGTGACAGAGAGGAAGTATAGGATCACCATAGCAACTTGCCCTCCTTCCCTCTTCTTCCCTTGACCTGGTTTGAACCCTGTTCTCCCCACTAGGCCTCAGACCACTCTCTCTCACACACACACATGCATTTTGATATTTGCATTTTTTCCACTTTTGTGGGGGTCCTGAGCCACTAATCCTAGTGAATGTGAAGAGACAACTGTACTACCAATTTTTAAAGAAACACATTTTATTTATTGGTTATATATTTATGCTAACCTCTCTTCAGGGAACTCAGAGTTGTATGTTTGGTTCTCCTCAGTGATACACTGACATATTCATAAAAACAACTTTGTGGAGTACATCAGTCTTTGAGATCATAAATGATCCACTGTTGGTGAACTGCAATCCCTGGAAGCCTCCACAAAAGGGAATTCACCTTTCAAATTATTTACAGTAGTGACCGGTACTATTGAAATATATATATTTTCAGACTTCCTGCTGGGTTCAAGTTTTATCTTTTTTTGGAATTATCATTTATCCTTTTTGGCAATTTGTGAGGCCCCCTGGAGCAGAAAAATGGCCCTCAGATCTACCATAGCTGCCCACCTTGCTCTAACCGCTACATTAAACTAATTAAGTAACCCACCTCTGGCAGTCGTGAAACTGGAATTGAAGGGAATAGTTGTAACATCCCCCCACTTTCAAATGCAGCAAAATGCATTGGTGCATTTCAGTTGTTTTGTGCCTTTGTTTTTGAATAACAGCAAACCTATCATGGAGTTTTCTTGGCGGGCTGAGATTGTGTTACCCTGACTCCTGGGGGTCCCTTGGGGGACACCTTGATTTGCTCCAAAAATGCAAAGATTGGGGAAATTAATGGAGCACTGGCTGTAGCCAAATGAGGGGCAGGGTAACCCAGCAGAATCTTTTACCCAGTTTTTACAGGGTCCAAGCAAAAAGCCGGACAAATGTATCAATAACTGGATTTTTATTAACATATGTACTTTCACGCACCAACATGCTCACTCATGCACACAAGGCCTATTGAGAAAGGAAAGAGGTGAAAATTGATAGGGGATTCAGTGGAGAGGATGTTAAGGTGATGATACTGCACCTATCCTGAAGTCTTCAGTCCAGGAAGCAGTGAGAAGAACGGAGCTCAGCGAAAAGATGGCTGAGGGGATCATTCAACCAACAGAGTGCTGGTCTGCTAGCGTGGTGGGGAGTTCTCCAAAGAGACCCTCAAGAACTAGGACTATTTATAGGGCAGAACGTACCTCGAGGGCAGGCCTTCTTCCAGGAAGAACAATGACCAAAATAAAGGGGGAAATGCCACACAATAGCAACTTGGTAGTTTGCATGATTGGCTTATGCCTATCCAGTACAGGGTTTACTAACATTGTTCAGGAGTTGTTCAACCTGAGGAAAACCCAATAATCCACTCAGGTTGGCTGAAAACCTTCTGTTCATGTGGATGTGTTTAACCTAAGGTCCCCTAGGGGAATGCGACTGCGGATTTTCCTGGCCTGACCTATTTTCGGTCGTTCAACCTCTTTGTCTATGTACCCATTCGGGCAACCTCTTTGGCATGGTGGGGTCAGGGTAACAATTGTGTGACATGTCCGAGGTCACCCAGTGGCTTTCCATCGCTGAGCGAGGAATCAGACTCCGGTCTCCATGGTCATAATACAGTGCTCAAACCACAACACCTTAGCCCTCATTGGTGTGTTTACCACCTCCAAAATACCGTTTCATTATACAGTATGAATATATTGTGCTGTTCCTTGGAAAATTGATTTCCCTTCCTCTAGCTATGGTTAGATTTCAGATACATTCAGATGGAACAGGAAATGCTGAGGATGGCAAGGGGTGACACAGATTACCTAATCCACCCCAGCTAATCAAAAAGTCCTGATGCTTTGACCTAAGAACTTTGCCTTCACTCCACAATTTACTGTTGGCTGTACCATAATGTATCACTTGTAGGGTCTGAAGTCAGCTCACAATCTATGAAGACACATGGCAGCCATTATATTCCCACCACTGATCAGCTTTGTTCATATGCAGTTTTGTACATAACATTACAAACCCATTTTTTCATTATCAGTAGCTTTCAAAAAAAGCAGAATGCTTAATGTAGCACATGTTAGCATCAGATCAAAACATTCATGATGTTTCATGTGGAAATGTTACACAGCTACTACACACATTCATAACACAACCCTATTGTTCTTGAAGTGGCTAGGAAGAGGATTGTTTTATTTATTACATTAATAACTCGCCATTCCTTCTAGGAGAACAGAACAGCATTTTAGCTGCACAACAATTATTTACTGAAGGGCAACATGCAGGAATTTGAACCTAATGTGAGCTGATGTATAAGGACATACGAATTGCCTTCTAAGATCAAGTCCAGCTAATCCCACATTCTGCTTCCAGTAGTAGCCACAGCAATGACTGTAGCAGCTTACAGTCAGGAGGTGAAACCAACAGGCCAATCTCTTTTAACTTCTAGTATGTGGTGTACTGAGGTATACAGCCTCAATACAGCACATACATATGAGGTACATGGAGGTTCAGTTTCAGGCATCCTAGTTAATATCCACTGGGCCTTATATTCTATTGTTTATAAGAACAAAAGGGACAGATGACTGCTTCTCTTTATCACAAGCTAAGGCAGAATCTGAATCCTCAACTGCACAGTCACAAACTGTACAAAAATAGAAGGAACAAACACCATTAGCCAGATCAGGTAGTTCATATAGAGGTACTGGATGAAAAGGAGGCATTTCCAAGGAGTGCAGCTTTTCATACAACAGCATGTCTGCTAAAAGCCCATCTTCTACAGAACTACTTAAGGAAGCTTCTTGCTCTCTGAACTTTGCTTTCTTGCGCACACCTTACACTTCTGGATGCTTCAAACTGATAGTTCAAGGCTTCTGTCTATGTAGTATGAGGTGCGTGGGGGAGATTGGGTGTTAAAAGGCCTAAAAAACAGGATTATGCGAGACTGATTGTTATGTATTCACTAGGACCATTTCCACACTAGACTGTTATAGTGCTATTATTCCACTTTCAACATCCTATGGAATCCTGGGGTTTGCAGTTTAGGGAGGGCCAGAAATGGCTTCAGGTAGAGCAGTATCTGTATTCAAACTGACAGTAAGGCTCTACAGTTTCAAGACTGTGGGGTGTTGTTGTTGTTTTTTTTGCTGCCTCCTCTCCAGAGTGTTTTAATTGGCGATACTGCAGGAAAACAGGTTATTTTGCACTGATTCAGGTGAAACAACTAGTTAACATTCTCCTGTCAGCTCTGCAGTCCTATGTACTAGCATGCAAGCGCACACAAGACTTGCGGGCGGTCTGTTTTGTTCCTTCCAGAGCTCTGGATGAAGCTGCGCACCAAATAAGCTTAATTATTTTTTTTTCTGTTTCGTTTTTTTTCATGTGGGAGAAGTGCGCTCACAGCACAAACAGGGGTTGACGCAAGATACACTGGAAGTGACTGCTGAGGGCTCCTATAAGAGCCTTAATTTCCACACTAGCCGGTTATAGCGCGATGATTCCACTTTCAACCTCCTCTGGAATCCTGGGGTTTGCAGTTTCGGGAGGGGCCCACCGGCCCCTCCCGAAACTGCAAACCCCAGGATTCCAGGGGAGGTTGAAAGTGGAATCATCGCGCTATAACCGGCTAGTGTGGAAATGGCCTAATTAGACTCATTCAAAGACGAAGCCGCCTTTCCTCGGCTCTCATTCATCCCCTTCCCTCCCTTTACTAGGAATTCACTCGATTGCCTCAAGGGCCTACAAAAGGACGGCAACAGGAGGAGGGGGTGGAGGAGGAAGCGGGCCGAACCACTGTTTTTGAAGAGAAGGATTATTGCCCATGCGTTTTCCGATATCCGTGCTGCCGAGCCGAAGGCAGAGGAACTAGACGGGGGACTGCCTTCGGAAGGTTTTCCTGCAGCTGTGTGTGTGTAAGAGAGTCGGAAGATACATACGTGCTTCTCTCGTTTATTTTTCTCTCACCCCCCCCTTTCTAGGAATCACTTGGTACGCGCCGACCGAGGAGCGAGCTCTCTCAGTAGGCAGCTGGCGCGAGAAGGGGCGGGTGCGCGTGTGTGTATATGCGCGCGCCGTCCAGCCCGCCGTGGTTAGCCTGCAGCGGCCGCTGTTTGGCTATTACGGGAGAGGTGTTGTGGGGCGGAGGGGGGAGGGGAGAGCGGGAGCCGAGCAACGGGCAGCTGTGGTCTGGTGGGGGGGGGGTTGGTGTTGCGGTCTTGCGCGCCTGCGCGGGGGCAAGTAAGGAGGGTCGGGGTGGCAAAGCGGCGCTGGTGGCGGCGGCGGCGGGGGAGGAAAGGGGGCGTCTTCCTTGCCTGCGGCGAGCGATGGGAGAGTTTCTTCCCGCCAAAATGGGAACGATGAAGGGTTGGAGCCGGAGGGGGGGTGCGAGTTGCTGCTGCTGCTCCTCCTCCGCCTCCTGCTGCTGCGGCCGTTGTTGTTGGCATGGCGCTGCCGAGGGGAGGGCGGGCTTGGCTGCGGACGGGGGCTCCCCGCGGTTGGGGAGGCGCCTCAGCGGGGCGGGGGCGAGGAGGGAGTCGTAAATATATATTTCATGAGGCGTCGTACGTTGCCTGGTCCTGCTTATCTCTTCGCCCTCCCTCCTTCCTTCTCCCGCCCCTGCAGAACACTCGCTCGTGAGAACGGCGTTCGCGTGAAAGCCCGACCCGGGTTCTCCGCAGCAGCAGCAACATGAGCCGCGATTTCAAACCCGGGGACCTGATCTTCGCCAAGATGAAAGGCTACCCCCATTGGCCAGCCCGGGTAAGGCGCTCGCCCCACCTGCCCTCCGGCTCCTGTCGCCGCCGTTGCCGAATCCCCGCATCCTTCCGGGGACCCAGCGTCTGAATGGGCACCGCGGGCCAGGCCCCTCGGGCACAGCGCCGCCTCCGAGAGAGCGCCGCTCCCCCGAATAGCTCGGCCGTCCACGCGTTGCCTTTGTTTTTGTTATGGGTTCCTCCTCCTCCTCCTCCTCCTCGCGGCCCGAACGGCAGAGGGAGCGCGCGTTTGCCTCGCTGGGAGTGACTTCCAAATCACATTGCAGATGCCCACATGCTGGCTTCCTCCTTTCGTGTTCTGATGGGTTTTGATATGCTTCCCCTGCAAGGTGTAAACAGCCTCTCCCCCCCAATAGATGCAGTTTATAATATAATTTAATATAGATGCAGTTTATAATATAACTTAATTATAAATTATAATTTTAAATTATAATTATAAGTTTTATAATTTCGGATAGACAGAGGCTTGCATGCTTGCAGTATCAAATCTGTAAAGGAAGCGTGTTGCTCGCAGTAAACTTAACCTTGAGATTAGATCATTTAACGTGGATCAAATAGGTCAGGTGTTGTTGTTTTTTAAGAACGTTGAAAGTGTGCCCTATAACCTTCAAAATCTTGAAAGTAACTTAATGTATAGAAATGTTTCGAAATACATGCTATTTGTAAGTTGTTCGCCGCCTCGATCCATATGGAGAGGTGGGATATAAATAAATAAATAATAAAATAAATACTTTATGGAAAGGATTATCAAATCGGTTAGGTATGGCCTCTCTGAAGCCTCAGGCGACATGACCATCGCACTGAATTGTTCACTGCCCAGGTGTTGGACTGCATGGTCCATCAGCCCTTGCTAGTATGGGTGAAAAATGCTGAGAGTTCAGTAGTACTGCAGTGTAGTAACACCTGGGGGACAGAATGGTTCCCACTCCTGCCATACATCCAGTTGCTAATTCCATCTTGAGTTAGTGGATGTACTTTGGTTAGGGCTAGCAGTTGGATTTGGGCCTGAGATTCTGGAATTCGTAGTCCGATACCATCTGGCAACCCACTATGGGGAACCATTGTTCTAGAGTAGCTGAAAGGAATCTATAGCTGCTGATTAATTTTTATCCAAAGACATATAGTTATTTTATGCTATATATAATGACTCTGCAGGGTTTTTTAAAAAAAATCTCAAAATCATCAATTCAGTGTATGGACTAGATCACAGCACAGGTCTCCATGATTTCAGCCACCCAGCTTCTAATCGGGGTTTACATCTTTCTTCGTGTGTGTCAGTAAGTGAAAGATTCAGTCCTTTGTGCCTCTACAGTGGCACAAAATTAATGGATCATACTGGTTTCTAGATTATGATTCCCCATATTTACCTAACTATATTAGTTTTCTTCTTCCTGGATATGCTATAAAAATCACGTCCAAACATGTCACCTGCTGTTGGAAAAGGGGGGGGAACACCACAACAATATTTTGCATGAGTTCTCATTAACTTTTACCCTTTTATCAGTTTTTATCTAACACAACATCAAAACTAACTGGTTCAGATATTGTGGTGTAAAATACCGTTGTTGTGTGCTTTTATACCTGGAGCATAAATGTTCTTGGGTGGTAAAGGAGGCAGCATTTAAAAAAGGGTATTCAATTGAAAGTCAAGTTCATATATTGTTTTGATTGCTTCCTCTGAGATATTGGTGGTCAGTATAATAAATCTTTCAGGATTCCTGTTCTTTCTGTGTTGCTTTCATTTTTGACATCTATTGCAGCAAAAAGAATTAAAAGTCTTTAAGTTCGTTAAAGATTAGTACAGATCAAAAACAAGCCATGGACTCTGTCTCTGGTTTGTTGGAAGACAAACAAACCAGAGTGGTAGCTACTTCCTGGGTTTGCAGGACATGATAAGCAAAGCTGTTGGTTTAGCTTTTCCCACTGTAAATTGAAGAAGTCAAGCAGCGTGCATCAGTTAACTGCTCATCCCCATTAAGGCAGGTTTCCAGGGATACATTCTGTGCACACAGGTGGAAGCAGGGAGTTATGTGAGTCATATGAAACAGTGGGTCCATCTACAAACTAAAATGTACATGGTTGCTTTGAGTTAATATGCCCCTGTCTGAATGATGACTACCAAGGATGATGCTGCAGCTGTTTATTCCTTCCTTAACTAATATTTAAAATTTATGATGGATTTGGTTTTGTCAGACTGGTATAAAAAGGTCATATGTTAAAATAGTGATGATTCTAAAAGGCCCATACTGGAACTGTTTTGTGTGTCGATGTAGTATCAGGACTGAATAGTTCTATAATTTTCAGAATGAAATGATACCATTATGAACTCCATTCATGAGGAGGTTTTGTAGATTTTCATGTCAAAAGTATGATTTATATGTACATAGAATATTGGCCAGTGCTGTCTCAGGAACATAAAGTGCAGTGGAGTTTGTGACTTGTTAAATTATCATAGTTTCACCAGGTACTGGGGTGAGATGTGTTTTAAGTTGAGAAGGGTTAAAAATGATTTGTTCTTTGTGTTTCTTTTGATCATTTGCCTAATCAGATTTTAAAGGAATAATTAGAGTCTATGAACATCTGTGCCCAGGTCTAGGGGCTTTTCTTAATATGTCCTGGATCTATGATTTTTCTGTCTGAGAAAATAGAATATACTTTTGTTAGAAAATTGAGAAGAGCTGAATAGCCTGAATTTTTACTCAGATCCACACATCAGAATTATACCAAACATTATTTTTCCTCTCCTTAGGTGGATGAAGTTCCTGATGGGGCAGTCAAGCCACCTACAAATAAGATGCCTATATTCTTTTTTGGCACTCATGAAACGTAAGTCCTGTAAATGAGAAGCAATATTGGTTTGAATAAAATTTCTTGACTATAGAAGTATGGATTGTCTGAAGAGTTTTTACCAAAATCAATCTTTATCTTGGAGCATATAAGTGAACATATGAAAAAAATAAACTCAGGCTAAACTCATTGGAGCCAGTGGTTTCGAGACACTGGTTTCAAGGATCCTTGTTTCCTAGGTACCAATCCCAATTTGTTGTCCTTTTTTTCATTGCACTTGTGGTTATTGCTTTGCCACAAACAAAACTTGTGTCAGGAAGGGAAGGCTTTGTCACTTTTAGTGAGGGAAACTGCCCCCTGATTTTAGCTTGTGATGAGAACAGGAATGAGGACTTCAGTGCTATGTTGGGTATTGAAGACATGTCCTAGAATATATATTATGCTGAAAATCAGAGAAACCAAGAGAAGCCATATTTTGCCCAGACTGGCTACTTGGACTATGTTAATTTCATCTTTCCTCTTTCCTTCATTTCTCATTCTTCAGTATCACATAGATTACTCTAAAAGGTTATATTTCTCACTGCTGTAAAAGAAGAAGTATTCTGGTTGGAGCCAGTGTCCACCTACCTAGAAATGTGTTATAGAAAGGGGGTTTATTTCTTACCTGATTAGGCCTTCAATAACTCTTGCAGTCTTATTGTAGCAACAGCAGGAGGATCAGTATCAAAGCAGAATAGCAAGATTTGTGATGCGGGGTCACAACCATATCTCATAATGCAGTTCTTTTTTCTTTTAGTTACTTTATAATTTGCCCAATGCTACAGTATTGTTTTTGACATGCAGTTATATCTATATACATTATTCAAATGTGTGTGTGTATATAGATATCTCTGGTTCTGTAACAGTGTTGATTTTCAAGCTTTCCGTAATAGCTTTAAGCTGCTTGACCTTTTACAATGCAGTTACAGTGCTAAACATACAAAGTATCAGCTAAATTCTGGCTTAGGGATTATAATTGAGGGATGTTCAAATGTTTTATGAATACATACATGTGTACATTTTCCCCATGCAGATTTTGTAGTGTAGTTTAAAATTAGCTTATCTATTAACGATCAATTTAGATTTCTTATACATTTATATTTCAGAATTTATTTTCATTCAGTTGCCCACTGCCTTCAAGGTAATGCTTGATGACTTCTACAGTTCTGTTTCTTAGTTTGGAGAGATCTTCTTGATTGTGCTTTTGGGCTCCTTGAGAGTTTATTACCCAAAATTAGGTTGTAGTTTCTGCACACTTTGCCACCTTGCTTTACTCACCAGCCTCCAGTGATTTGGGAATAAATGGCACTAGGAACATGGGTTGTCCAAAGTTACCAACCTCTGAGAGCACTTTTGTTATTTTCCCATGACTGCTGAATTTTATCAGGAGTACTTGGTGAGACATTTGTCAAAATATTATAAAAATAAGTTAGAAAGCATTTGAAGATGTTCTCAAAGGATAATTTTGAATAACAATATCTCTCATTCAAAACAACAGTTTTAATGAGAAATTTATTAGTATAATGTGCAAAGCAAAACACAGAACAAATATAGAATATTTAATATTTAAGTGTTTCATTTCTTTTATAGAGCATTTTTGGGACCAAAAGATATATTCCCCTATGCTGAAAATAAAGAAAAATATGGCAAGCCAAATAAAAGAAAAGGTTTCAATGAAGGATTGTGGGAAATAGATAACAACCCTAAAGTTAAATTTTCCAGTCAGCAGGTAAGTTCCACATTAATAGATCTTCCTACTGGTTTCCTGTTCTGTTGAGTGTCATCTCCAAGTCTCTAGTTGCTTACACTGGTATGACTGAGATGCTAGTTAAATCATTGGCTGTATAAAAAGTGAGTCTGTTGCTGAAGTGAGTCAGGTTCCCCTGCATTGATAGTCATCTGAAACCAGTACAGCTGTAACTCCTACAAATGTCTCTCAATATTTGCCAGAATCCTGTTGATGCCTTACCGTGGTATAGTCCCTGATTACACAAGTATAAATGTTGCAGAATGGGACATCCTGTAACTGCTTGCACACGTTTGCTCTTCAGGTGTTCATGGGCATCTAGAGGCTACTCGTGCTACCACTGCCATAGCTACAGATTGGCCAAGGGGGTGCACCAAGGAGTCTTTGGGCTGCCATTGTGTACCTGGGAAGAAATAGCTCCCACTCTTGTTCAGTGGTCTGAGGAAAACCTGATTCTCCTCCCCCGGGTGCATAAGAACCAATAGGCAAATCTCAGGTACATTCGTGTGGCCAGATAGTGGCAGAATGGAATCACTCATGAGAGACCCTTATCTCCTCTTGGGCACCCAAAGAAGAAGAAGCAGGTGTTGCGCCTCAAGCACTGGCATAGATCCACTGATGGAGATTTATGCTCTGCTATCAGTCTTGTGGGATCTCATCCCTTGCCCTCCAAAAGAATATAAGTTACACAGCAGGTGGCCAAGTAGTGGTGGCTAGAAGGGATTTCCAGTAATTGTGTGCAGTTTGTTGTATTCCTACATACTCTTTGTTTCACTCTGACATTATCGCCCCACCAACTATGCTTTTATTCCTTCTTGGAATATCTGCTCAACTTTAAGCAAATGAATAGATTACCTTCTCCTGACAATGTCTTAAGGCTTGGGGATAGTTGAACTTTTTTCTTAGGAAAATCGACTTCCAATAGATTACATTAGGAAAGCAAATATTGTAATATGGGTGAATGACAGCTAATATGGATCTTGTCAGGATTGTAGAAAAGGCAAAAAGTAAGTTCTTGAAGAAATCCTCAACTAATAAAAATTATATTGTTTCCTTTTTTCAGATGCAAATATAGACTTGGGGGGGGGCTTGATTCCTTGTACTCTATCATTTAATGCAGTGTTATTCAAAGTGGTGGCCGATAGACTCATGCCAGCCCACAAGCTGTCAGGTACCAGTCCTGGCATGTTTCCGGGAAAGAAACAATTATAGCCAATAGGTACAAATACAGTATTAGTCCCTGGGACATGAGAGAAAAATCTGCCATTCCCCCAGTCAGATAACATGCAATGCCGTAAGTTAGAGGAATTAAAGCGTTGGACTAGGACCCTGGAAAACAGCCTTTGCTTCCTCACTCGGCCATGGAAACCCACTGGGTGACCTTGGGTGCATTGCACGCTTTCAGCCCCAGAAAACCTCATGATAGGTTTGCCTTAGGGTCACCATAAGTCAGTAATGACTTGAAGACACACAATAACAACAAAATAAATAATACCTGTGTTTCCACATGCTTCTCTTTTAGCTTTTTACTGATGTACTAGATAGTGGAAAAACACGACTGTATAAGTGGTTTAGTGTTCTGGTAAAATTCAAAGCACAATTACTAGACCATAAATTCTACTAAATTTAATTAGACTTCTTAAGTAATCGTGCTTAGAATTGCCCTGTTTATTAGGCGAGTGTTTTATTCCTGTACCTTGGCCCAGAATCAGAGATAGAGTGGATATTATCAGAATGTTCATACAAATCTCAAATGTTACTTTAAAATCATTTCCTTTGGAACATATTGATGCTCTCATGCCTTTGCTGCTGACTTATTTATGTGAGTGGTGTTATCCTTGTCTGCAGTCCCAGCCAGCTATTAACACTGCAGGTGTTAAAGAAACTCCTCAAGATAGTAGTCTAGATACTACAGAGGAAAGTGAACAAAAAATGGGGCCTAAACGGAGGAAATCTACTGTTCCCAAAGTAAGTCATCCTAAATCTGTAGTTTTTAAAAGAACTGCTTTCTGGATGAGGTTTTACTGAATAATAAGATAATCAGTAGTAATATGACAGTTAGGGTTGAAAGTTACACATTTAATGGATAGATGAATCAAAACTTTAGTGATGATTAAGGGGAGGATAGTTTTAGTAGTAGGTGCACATGTTGATGATGCAATGTTTTGTGCCAATTGTGCAATGAATGAAAAATAAATGATCTTTCTTCTAGTCTTGTTGAACCTTTTGTTAGTTACGGTCCTATACCATCTTCCCTGGTAGTGTCGTTGGATTGTATGGGACATACTTCTGAGACATGTGTTGGGGTATGCTTTAGATATACTTTAGTTTCAGTGTCTTAGATAACTTAGAGTGACCTTAAATGTACTCTAGTGTTGAAAAAGCAGGCAGTGGTCTAATATTATTTAGGCAGTTAATAGTCCTACAGAATATATGTAACACTTCTTGGCATTTTTTTATTCCACTAATATTCTTTTGTAAATCATGATCACAGTAAGATAGCAAATGACTTGCTGATCTCTTATCTTTCTTTGTGTTACATTTTATTTGCTGAGTGAAAGATACTTCTGCTTGCTCAGCCTTAGTAAAAATGTTCACTGAAATCAGAAGTCACTTTAGTTTTCACTAACATGTAAGGCAGAATTCTCTATTGTCTATCATATTGGACAAAAATACCACAGACAGGAAAAGTGTGCTGAACTTACCTTGAAACTGTTTCACTCTTGCCATGTTTTCTGAAATCTTGAAAATCCAAGAGAGATAGTTGCAAATGTGGGGTTCACTAGGGATGGTAGCAGTTGTGAAGACACAGTGCTGTTGGGGGCAGATCCAGCATCTCTTTATTACCTGCCAAACCACTCTATTTAATTTGGAAGCATACATACGTATACACTCCTATCCTACAACTGTATGGGAAATTCATCAGAGGCCTTTCTACAGATGTAATATCGTCAAGCTTGCTCCTTCCTATCAGAGGCCTATGTTTCAAAGAGAGCTGAATTTTAGTGGCCGATTAGTACGAAATGGAAACAGCTTGTCTTGGATTGTGGATCTTTATCTAATAGCTGATCTCATCCTGATTTTTCATCCTGTTTTGGGGGAAAAAACAGCTGGTTAAGAAACCAGCCTATTTTAAACAAAATTCAAAAGGGGAGGGTCAGGGAAAGAGTGTAAGGGCAGTTAGATATTTTCTGATCCAATACAACATGAAGAAGCCTAAATTGCTCCTTTTAAAAAAGACAATAATTGCTATTCCACCTGATTTTGATCCTTCGTCAATGGGCTCCATTCTTCTGCTTCTTCTTAATATGTTTTCTGTCTATCTAAACTTATGATGGGGAGTTTCTTTTGGCATTTTTCTAAGAAGAAAGAAGCTTGAAGCTAGTGGAGAAAGTGCTGTGGGGAATTGCCACTGAGAAATTGCCTGCTTACCAGTAGTAAATGAACATTAACAGTATAGAATCTGGACCAAAAAAAGGATAAGGTTACTGCTCTTGTTAATTGCTGTCAAGTTGACTTAGGGCAAGCCTTTGAATGAGAGACTTCTAAGTTACCCTATCCTCTGCCTCCCTGCTCAGGCCTTGCAGATTCAGGGATATGTCTTCTTTGATTGGATCTGTCCATCTGTAATGTGGTCTTCCTCTTTTCCTACTGCCTTCTGCCATACCAAGCATTATTATCTTTTCAAGCAAATCAGGTCTTTTTATGATATGGTCAAAGCCCAACCGCCTTAGTTTAGTCATCTTGGCTTTTAGGGAGAGGTCAGGCTTGATTTAGTCTAGGACAGTCCACAGTATCTGTGGAACTCTTCTCTAACACCATATGTCAAGGAGCTGAGTTTTTCCCCTATCAGCTTTCTTCACTGTCCAGCTAGCTTATGTAGTCTGAGGAGATGGATTAATTTTGCTCCCTGACATATGAACAGTTCTAATTCGCAAAATGAAATGTAATATAAAGTTGTTCTTTTGAAGAAGTGAAGACATGGAATTGGAAATGGAGATTGTGTCCACAGACTTAATTCTATGGCTACAATTCAGGGAAAACTCCCATGGATGTAATTGTTTATATCATCCAGGAGGAGATTAGAGACCAAGTATTACAGCAACATTTTGAAAATAGAATGAAGATGGGAGATGAGGAAGTGGTGGTGATTCTTAAGGAAATGCCCATCAGAATTCAGTGCAGGAGAAAAAAATTTGGCTTCCTGACGGAGAAGCTGAAGCAAAATAAGATCTCATTTAGATGGGAGAAATTGGAAGGAGTTACTTTTACTTTTAAACAACGATGAGTCAAAGTCAATACAGTACAAAAGGCCAATGAATTTTTACAGAAACATGAGAAGGAGTTGGAGGCATTGGGTGAAACAGAAGATGAACGAGAAGAAACTTGGATAAAGAAAAGAAGAAAAATAAGGATGGTGAGAAATAGGATAGAGGAGAAACAAATATGGATTTTGCCAAACTTCTGGCCTGATGATGGATTTAAGATGCATCACTTGGAACATAAGGGGATTAAATACCCACCTTCAGAAAGAAAGAAAATATTTCATAATTCAAACGGACTCAGTCAAGATACCATTTGTTTGCAAGAAATGCATATTAAAATGAAAGGCATTAAGCATTTGTGCTATCCTAAATTGGGCAAAGAATTTGTTTCTGCAGCAGATCAGAGTTGTCGTTTATATAAAAGCACATTTGACTCTTGGAAAAAAATTGAAGATGTGTGTGGTAGGTATATGAGAGTCCAGATTGATGCCTAAGGGATTAAAATTTTGGTGGTCGGGATTTATACTCCTATGGAGAATAAAGCTCTTTCTTATGAAAAATTAATGGCTACGTTATTGTTATCCCAGTGAAAAGTGACTACTAATGGTAGATTGGAGTGGTGGAATCTCCCCTTTAATGGACAAATCATCTGAAAATGATGTTAAGATGTCACAGGGTAAACTACCAAAGCCTTTTTTTTTTTTTTGAATTTATGGGTAATTTGGAGTTAGTGGATGCATGGAAACACAAATCTGGGAATGCTAAAAATTTTGCATTTTCCCCCCTGAAAGACAAAGTCCTTGTCGAGAATGGATATATTTTTGATTTCTAAGACTGTGGCTAATATAATTACTAAAGCAGAGATATTACCATAGACTTTCTGACCATAATTCAGTGACTGTAGTATTAAATGTTAGAAAATAGTGTATGAATTGGAAGTTAAATGAAAGTTTTTTCCAGGATGAAAAGTGATAGAAAGATATAAAAAGAAATGACAGAAAATTTTGAGAGTAACTTGGATAAAGGCATTGATATTAGAACAATATGGGATGCCCTTTAAGACATTTATGAGACAAAATGTTTTTATACGACAGAATGTGGATTTTTTAAAAAAAAAAGGACAAGAAAAATGCAGTCAGTTTTAGAGGAAATGAAAGGAAGAGGAACTAAAGAAGTTTCCCTTGAAAGAAGAGGTTATCAAACAAATTAAGATAATACAGAGGCAGTTATCAATGTTATTCACAGTGAGATTTTAAAAAGATGCATTATGCAAAGCTGAAGCACTTTGAATTTGCAAATAAGCCAGGGAGATGGCTCCATTTTTCAATAGAGAAAAGAAGAAGAGAAATGAATTTAAAGATAAATAAGGTGATAGAAATATTTGAAAAGTGTTCCATAGGTATTCTACATGATAAAAAAGTCAACAGATCTCATTGGTAAGGTCAGGAATACCTGGATAAACAAATCTTACCAAGGATATCAGATCTGCAGAAATAAATGTTGAATGCTTCAGTAACCGTAGGAGAAATATTTGAAGCAATCAAGACTAGCAAAGCTCCTTGACTGGATGGCCTCCTGCTGTTTATTATAAATCCTTTGAGAAAGAGCTTTTATTACATTTACAGGGATCCTTGAATTCAGTTCTTTGAAGTGGGGAGATTCCAAAAACTTGGAAAGAAGCTACCATAGTCTTATTTAAGAAAGAGTGTCAGCATTTGACAATGACAAAGAATCATAGACATATCTCATTATTGAATAAGAACTTCAAGATTCTTACAGCAATTTTGGCAGAGAGACTGAGGAAGGCCCTTCAAGTTTTTATCCATGAAGACCAATGTGATTTTTACTGTAGAGATAGTTACAAGACAATATTAGAGGTATTTTGGATATTGAATACTGTACTATGAAAGACATAACAAGAAGCAGGCAGCATTTACATTTTTGGATGCTGAAAAAGCATTTGATAGTTTGAACTGGGTCTTTTTATTCAGATTTTTAGTGAAAAATGAGGTTTGTTGATAGTTTTATCACTTGAATTAAGGCAATTTATGATACATAGAAGGCACAAATTCTTGTTAATGAGTTAACAAAATATACAAAAAAAGTGAAAGACAGAGATGTCCTCTGTTTCCCCTCTTGTGTATCTTAGCCCTTGAGGTTTTAAATAGATCGATAAGACAAGATGAGAAAATTAAAGGATTAAAAAAAATTAAGGGCATATGCAGATGATGATGTGATTGTTTGCGAAGATCCTTTGGAAAGTTCTGAAGCCCTGCTGGAGAGATTGAAATAATTTGAAGAGCTGGCTAGATTCAAGATTAATAAACAAATGACTATGATGTTAACAAAAAAAATATATGAGAAAAAAGGATTAATGCAATTGATGGATATGGATATGACAGATTTTAAAATTGAGAAAAAGGTGAAATACTTAAGTGTTACTATGAGCAATATGAATTGTGTGTTATTGAAGAATAGTTAAATTGACATATAGTATCATTAAGAAAGATTTGCAAAAATGGGGAAATGTAAACTCGCTTTTGGGGAGAATTCCAGTGATAAAAATGAATGTCTTGTCAAGAATGATTTTTCTATTTCGTACAATATGGAACTTGACCAGTGATGTGATATTTAAACAGTGGCAGAGAGACTTACTGAAATTCATATGGCAAGGAAACTGAGAAACTGAGAATTAAAAACAAATTTTACAAGATGCAAAGCAAACAAGAAGACTGGGACTACCCGACTTGAAATTGTACTTTTCCACATGCTGTTTGGATTGTGTTGACTAATAAGAGATTATTGGGTTTAGACATGCATGAACTGAAGCTTGGGTGGCATGGTTATTTATGGTATGGTAAAATTAATAATCATTTTGTGAGATGTACCCTGTAAAGAATGTGGAACAGATATAAGGTTATGCCCCAAGGTGCCTTTGTGGGTTTCAATGCAAGAAGCCCTCTGTAGGAAGGAAACAACAGCAAATGAAAAGTGAATAACTTTCCAGGAACTCTTAGAATTTAGTTAAGATTAATATAGAAATAAGTCAAATGAAGAATTAGTGATAGAGAGTTACAGTTTTTCATGGTATTTGTATAGGCAAATATTTGAAACATTTCAAGTGGACAAAAAGATGTATGGTTTTGAAAAGAATAAATATGAATTTGAAATGCAGCCATATACAAATGTTGGACATTTGATTGGTACAGCATATAAACTTTTGTTAAAAATTGAGTTGGAAGAGGAACAAGTTAAAGATTGCATGGTAAAGTGGGCCTGAATTTGGAATATAGTATACAGATAGAACAATATGAAAAATGTGGTTAAAGGGAGTTAAATTTACTTTATGTTATGATCTTAAGAAGAATTGTTATAAAATGACTGTTGGTATTTGACTCCAGAAAAGTGGCCAAAATGCATGAAAGGGTTTCTAATGTATCTGGGAAATATGAGCAACAAGTTGAAACATTTTATCATATATGATAGACCTGTGAGAAGGACAAAGAATTTTGGAGACAAATATATAGTCTGATACAGAAGATTTTGAAGATCAATATGCAACTGAAACATGAACTGTTTTTATTGGGACAGTTGGATGACCAAATGGAGAAGAGATATGGAAAAATACTATCGTACATGATCACAGCAACAAGATCAATGTGTGCACAGAAATAGAAAAGTCCTGTAATTTCTGCAAATGAAGATTTGTTACTAAAACTGATTGATCTAACAGAAATGGACAAACTATTAACATTGATTTGGGAAAAATCATTGTGGTCATTTTTGAAAGATTAGAAACCTTTGATTGTATTTTTGACAGAACAGTAAGAATAACATGTTAACTGTAGGGTTTAATCATTGCTAGGTTGAGTTAACTTGAAGAAGTGCTTGAATAGTATATAATCAGAGAATCTATATAGTAAAATGTTCATTTGTTAGGAAAGTCCGAAGTCAATGTTAATGGTCCTTTTTCCCTTCCTGTTTATTTTTTTTTTCTATTTGTATTGAAAAATCTTTAATAAAAATATTTTTTGAAAAAAGATAATTTTATTTCTTACATTGGAGCTTCTTTTTTAAATCTGTGTTTTTAATATTTTTGTGCTGTTAAAATGTAATTTTTGTTCTAGGTGTAATGCAATTTTCAGATTATTCTTAGGACTGTTGGAATAAACAAAAAACATATTAGCAGATTTTATATTTTTTGAAAACATAATGCACTTATTAACCTTGATTAAGCTTCAAGTTTAAGGAAAAAAGGTATGCAGAGAGAAAATAAGGAGAAACATAGTTTTATATGAACAAGGCTGGAGTTTGATTTTGGTTGGAACTCTAGGGTGAAAATAATGGCAATAGAAGCCAAATTAGAAAGTGTTAGCATTTGGAAGAAAGGTAAAAATCAATAATTAAAAGTCCCCTTTTTAAGTGGCAGATGCTAAATTTGCTGCAGTTGTAAAATCCTGCTTCTTGTTGACAAAAGTAACTTTTTGTTTGGCCAGCTGTTATAGATGTGACCAGCACTTTATGTGGCACCCAATAGAGCCTAATACATTTTAGTCTTAGTCTCCTCCTCTGTCTTACAACTGACATGCAGACTTCAGTGTCCAGCTGCAGTCTTTTGCCTCCTTTTCACCTCATATCCTACCTTTTGTAACATCTTGCCTTATAAAAAGAGCTGGAGATCTTGAAACCTTGCCCACAGTTGTATGCCTGTTTGGTTGATTCTAATAAAGGCATTGTTGGACCATCATGGATTTTGGAATGGATGTAGTTAGTAGAAATTACATAGTGAGTGAAAACATTGTTGCAGCTGCTTCCTGATTGGATTGTTACAGGGCACATTGCAAAAGTTTTGCATCCAAAAGGAATAGATTAGGAGGGCACCTGATGACTTCTGTGAGCTAAGAAAATGTCAGGTGCTTCTCTTGAGAGGGGTCATAGTCAAAGTAAAGAATATTTCTGAATGATGGGGACTTGCTCGTGCTTGTTTTGTGTTCTGATGTTTAGGTGCTTGACATAATGTCCTATTATGTCTTGTTACTGAAATTGTAGTAATGCCCCCCCTAAAAAAAAGGATATACAAAACATTCTGAGCCATGTTCTAAAACAGCATAACATATTCTACTGATATGATGACAGCAAGAAATAAAGAATAGGTGTGGGATACAGAGTTTGGAAATACTGCTAGCTCCTTTTGGTAAATGAATTTGTGTGTCACAACCTTTTGTTGCTCAGTTGCTGCTGCAGCATGATTTTGTAACAATTCCATGTGAAGTTTATTTAATTGCTTGTTTGGGATGGTACCCTGGACTTCCAAGCTTAGAGCCTACCAGGTGGTGTGTTAAATAAACTTTGGAATTTAGTCCCCTTCAGACTGCATTCATGAACCTTAAAAGAGTTTTTAAAAATCCTCTTGAGCAGGTTTTAGGAGTTGGTTGTGTATACCTTCCCATGATAGCATTTGGTTTTCAAATGGAATCTCGGGGCAAGATTCCAGTAAGCAACACAGAGGTCAATTACATCTATTCAAACGTTGATCAGATACGTAACAATACACTTACATCTCATCTGTGGAGATAAACATAAGGATGCAAGTAGGAAAGGTTACATAAAGATTTTTTCAAGGTAAACTTTGTCTTAAGGGTCAGGTGTTTTATCTGTGCTTGCCAGGCTCAATTCTGTCTCAGGCAAGTCAAGATGTGTGTATGGTTTTTTGTTTTTTTTAAAAAGGAAGAGAGAAATTATATAACATATATATGATTGACCATTGATTTACTGTATTCATTAACCTATTAAATCTGGTGTAGATTAATACTACCCTTTGTATAGGACTACCATCATTCTCATGTGCCTAACCAGATGTTACTTGAATGTAAGTGTAGCTGATGATACTGGTTTCTCATTCCTAGGGATCTGTTAAACAAGATAATCTTGGCACTGAAGTTGAAATAGAAGAGAAGGAGATGGAAACACCAAAAGATGATGATTCTTCAGAAAAACCTATCAGTGAAGTATGTGGAAGTGTTCCCCCATGCTTGGCCCTAATTCACAGCATCCTGAAAAACGGAGATGACATGCACCACTAACCACACGTATCCTCTTCACACAAATTGTTCTCCTCCCCACAGATGCCTTTGCTGTTGGGCGTTATCTGTGAATGTTAGTTGAATCACTAAGTGCTTAATGACTTTGTGTCTGATTGCTTAAAGTAGCTTTAGAATCATATATGGTTTCATTTTAGGTTGGTTCAGCAGTGGTCACTCATAATGCCAAATTGATTAAGGATGTAGTAGAAATTTGCATATGAGAAGCTGTGCAGTACCATGGGGCACAGGAAGAAGTTGCACTACAGTAACTCTCACACTGGTAGCATGAGAGAAGGCGTATCATAAAGTGCTTGGAAACACCTCTCTTTCAAAACTAACTTGCTATCTAACATATGGTCTCCTGATTAAAAGAAAAGAACATCTGAGGAGTTTGTGCCACACATGTTCCACAGTTCTTTGAATCCTGACCGTATTATTGGCAGGAAGCTTAGGATTAGAATATGCTGCCTCAGAGTGTGGTGGAGTCTCCTTCTTTGGAGGTTTTTGAGCAGAGGCTGGATGGCCATCTGTTGGGAGTGCTTTGATGTGGGTTCCTGCATGGCAGGGGGTTGGACTGGACTGTGGTCTCTTCCAGCTCTCTTCCAATGCTTCTATCATTGTCTGATCAAGGTAAAAGGGGTGTCTAACAGTAGATGTCCATATTTGGTTTCTTCTGAAAGGTGGTAAGGCTTTGGTGTGACCTAATTTTCTGCAGAATTTTATTAAATTAAGGAAACATGTTGCTTAGGATAAAATGAGGATATGGATGTTTTGTAGGGGGTTAATAGTGAACTTCAGAATTTCAAAATAATTGAGATGATATTCCTGTCTGTAGGATTTGATGAAATCAAGTGATGTACCTGCTCCCAAGGTTGCACGAAGGGGGAGGAAAAGGAAGGTAATAATATTTCTAGTTTGACTTGTATATCAGTTGATACAGTTATATTTACAAAAACATAAAATTGCCCATGAAATACGCCTTTTCTTAACAATGTAATGGAATAGTTTGTATATGTCCATGGAACGTAATGTTTTTTGAGAAATAAGTAACTAATTTTTTATCTTGTCCCTCCTCCTTAACAAACCTGAGAGATAGTGGATTGGATTGCATATATGGGAGGGGTCTTTCATGGCAGAAGGACTTCTAATGAGGAGAAATGGAAGCTTGTGCTGGTAGGATAATGGTGTTTTTCCCATTTCTGTTCCACACTGGGCCATTTGGAACAGATTTTCCAGTAGGATTGAAGATCTATGGAAATTCTTCATTCCCTCTTTTGTTGGTAATTAGTGGAAGTGCCTTTTCATGAGCAGACTTCCATCCTGGGTTTCAGCCAAGGTGTCCGAGTGCATAGGTATATGAACAAACCTTCTCCACTATACCCTCATTTGGTTTTTGAAAATCTGAATGAATCATAATTCCATTGAGCAGTTAAAGGAGGATACTTGTGAATGTCACTGGGATGGCAGTTTGGAGTAAACCAGAATTTATGCCCTTTCATTCTCATGCTGGACTATGCCTTGTTAATATTCTTTGAGGTTCCAAAAGAAGCTGTATAAAATGGTGGCTCATTCTTTTTTAAGGTCTTTGAGTAGCCTAAACTGAGTCAAATTTATATGAAGGAGCTCTTTTATACAGGCTGAAAAACAAGCAGAAGTTGAAGAGGCAGCAGCAACAGGGGCAGTGGCAGCAACAACAGCTGCAGTGGTTGCAGCTCCAAAAGCAAGCCCTAAAAGAGGAAGACCAGCTGGTAAGTTTCAGTTACTAAGACTTCCTTGCTACTTAAACAACAAAGCTGATCTTTGTCTTTCATTCCTAAGTTTTCTCAGATTAATGTTACATAGGAAGGGAATTCATAGACCACAAAATACTGAAAAGAGTTAGTAGAAAGCCTCTTCTTATTCACTTGGTACTTCTTGCAAGTAAAGTCTTTTTCCTTGAACAAAATCTTGTCTTTCTTGATCTGTGGGTTTTTAATTCAGTTTTATACTGCAAAAATTGCCTTAAATATCAACAAACCAGTCAATATTGCCTGTTAAATCAAATGTAAACATTTTAAAAGGTAGAGGGTACTTTCATATGGAAAGCATGTAAGCTGTAAAAGTGATTGATCAAAAGCACATATGCTCTACTCTGCGGTATTCTCTTCAGCATACATTGATATAAGCCTTTTACCAGTCCATTCTGAAACAGTATCATTCTGATACCAGAGACATTTTTTTTAATGTTATTAAAATAAATTTTATTCTTCTTCGTGGTCTCTGTGCCTTCATACACTAGGAGCTTTAGCGCCTGCGCGGTAGCGTTCGGAAACTTCTAGAGCTTGTTCGCTTGGCGGGAACCCCTCCCCCACGCCGGTACTGCGCATGCTCCTCCCGCCGAGCAACGGTCTCTCCTCAGTTCTTTCTCGTCCGCCGCCGCGTACGGAAGGTTCTTTAGTTTGTTCCTCTCACGTCGTGCTTGGCTTGCTTTTTTTCACGGTTTTACGGACTTTCGGACTGTCTTTGACCTCTCTTTCGGACTCCCCCTTCGGTTTTTCGTCTTTTGGATTTCGGAGTTTGGCGTTTCTTCGTCTTATGTCCGCGCTCTTTAAGAAGTGTGTGTCCTGCGGCCGCAAGGTTGCCCTCAACGACGGCCATAAGGAGTGTCTCTTCTGTTTGGGCGAGTCCCACAACATCCGGACTTGCCCAATTTGCAGGGATTTTACTCCCCAAACTCTTCGCAACCGCTCCGCGAGACTCAAATCTTATTGTTGGGAACAGTCTCTGCGGGCGATAGACGAGACCTCCACTTCCAAGATGGCCGACAAGAAGACGACCACGCCATCGACGGTATCGGCGGCTGCCGTTCCGTCCACCTCGTCGGTATCGGGCTCGGTACCGGCGAAAACGCCGATCTCGGCGTTACCGAGGATCCCGAAGCTGTCGGCGGCTGCCAAGTCAGCGAAAGGATCCTCGACGGCGAGGAAGGCTGAGGCTCCCCTTACGGAGACGCCTGCAAAAAAGCGCCCTGCTCCGGACGGAGGCAAGGAGAAGGAGAAGAAGAAGAAGAAGAAGGAAAAGAAGCGCTCCCCGGCTGGGGACGCTCAACCTCCTACTCCTCCTCCTACTCAGCAGCCTTCCAAAGGGCGAGGCGAGTCCGTCGACCTCTCGGAGGATGAGATCGAGGACGTTCCCCAACAGCGCCCGGACTCGCCTGTGGCAGACCCTCCAACCCTGGTGGAGGAGCGCCACCGCCCTCTTAGCCGTCGCAGGTCGGCCGACCTGCAGCAGAGAGAGCCCTCTGCTTCTCCGGAGCGGCGTTCGACCTCCTTCAGGTCCCGGTCCCGCTCTTCCGAGCGTCCGGTGGCCTCGCCGCCTCCGAGGGAGACAAGAGAGGAACAACCTCGCTCGTCTGCCTCCAGATACACCTCGGCGTCCTACGTGGCCAGGTACGCGAGGGAATCTGAATGGAGAGAGCGCCCGGCCTCCTATCGGTCGCATTCGCCATCGTACCGGGATCGGTACCATCGTGGCCCGAGTCGCTGGGAGACCTTCCGGAGGTCCCGGTCACCTCGTCGACAGCGCGAATCGCGCTCGCCTAGAGGGGACGAGGCTCGGTACCGTCGACGCCAAAGCCGATCTCCGTCGGACCGCCGCTCCTTCAGCCGCTCTCCCTCCCCTCGATATCATAGGGCGAGGGAGCCTTCACCACGGTATCGGGCGATATCGCCACCTCCTAGGGTCACGGCAACGGCGACGCGCCCTACGGAGTCGGTGGTGACTGAGCGGGCTACGACGACGTCAGCCTGCCAGACTACCCCGGTCACCACCAAGAGGGTGAAGTCAGTGGTCAGCCATCCCAAGCGGGACGCTGCTGCTACCACCGCCCCGGCTGCGGAGAAGCCTAGGAAGGCAACACCTGCGGCGACTACGAAGGAGCCGGAGAGCGAGCGGCGAGAGGACTCACCGAGCTCGGAGTCGTACGACTCGAGTGCGGAGTCTGAGGTGTCTGAGGCGGCCTCCCAGGAGTCTCCTCCGTTGGGATTCGGGGACCCGATCCCAGATTCTGCTCCAGAGGACGTCCACCAGTTCTCTGCGATGCTGCTCCGCATGGCCACTACCCTCGGCCTTAAGATCGCCGATGCGGAGCCGGAGGATGACGATCCAGCCTTCTCCGTTTTCGAGGAGAAGCGACCTTCCACGGCCCCGCTGCCTCTCCTGCCCCGGGTATCCAGACTGGTGAAGGCCGCCTGGGATAGACCGGCCTCGGCTCAGCCGATACCGCAGCGGTTAGAACACCTCTACAGGGTGCAGAAGGATAACGCCGGTTATCTATTTAATCACCCTGCACCGAACTCTGTGGTCGTCGAGTCCGCGCAGACGAAGGGCTCCGGCAGGCAACACACCACCCCGCCGGACAAAGAGGGCAGGAAGTTGGACGCCTACGCAAGGAGGTTCTATTCAGCTGCCTCCTTGCAGATCAGGCTGTCCAACACTCAGGCTTGCCTCGCGGCATACCTGAAGAAAGTGCTCGATCGCCTGCAACCAGCGATGGAAGCGGTACCGGAGGACATCCGCCAAGCCTCCTCCGTGATCTTCAATGAGGCTATCTCCATCGCTCGGCACCAGATGGCCTCCTCCCGGCACGCAGTGGAGATCGCCTCCCGGGTCATGGCGGGATCTGTCGGCCTCCGCCGCCATGCTTGGCTTCGACCGGCCGACATCCAGGAGGACACCAGAAGGAGGATTGAAGATCTCCCCTTCGACGGTGAAGGCCTATTCAATTCGTCCACAGACGAAGCTTTGGACAATCTCGTCAAGGCGAGACTGACCGCAAAAAAGATCGGGCTGCAGCCGGCCACGCAGACCCGCAGGGCCTCCACCTTCCGCCCATCCTGGCGACGATCTTCTACCTCGTCGTTCCAGCGTTCGGCCCAGTCTGGACAGTCGAGACCGTCCTCCGGCTCATCGGCCAGACGCACGATTAGGCGGCGCCCGCCTTCGTCGAAGAAGTCCTCCTCCGAGACAAAGTCTCGGTTTTGACGTGCCTGGCAGGACCCACCAATACCCACTCTTCAGCCTACCATCAGCGCTCGGAGACCGACCGACTCTCGCTCGACACCTAGCGGAGTGGCAGTATGTCACTACGGACTCTTGGGTGCTTTCCATCGTCCGTCTTGGCTACGCCATCGAGTTTCTCGATATTCCTCCTCGCGGCGTTTACTACTCCACGCCGTCAAGTCCGGCCCTCCTGGAAGAGATCCAATCCCTCCTCCAGAAAGGGGCGATCGAGCAGCTCCCGCAAGAGGCCAAGACCACCGGCTTCTTCTCCAGGTACTTCACGGTACCGAAAGCCGACGGTACCCTCCGGCCGATCCTAGACCTCAGAGGGGTGAACTACTACATCCGCCCCAAAAGGTTCAAGATGGTCACGATACCGTCGATCCTACCCTTCCTACATCGAGGGGACTGGTTCGCCTCCATCGATCTCCGAGACGCATACTTCCATATCGCCATTCGCCCGCAGCACAGACGGTACCTCCGCTTCGCAGTCGACGACACCTGTTACCAGTACAAGGTGCTACCGTTCGGACTCTCGACTGCCCCAAGGGTCTTCACCAAGTGCATGGCCCCGGTGGTATCCTACCTGCGGACGAAGGGCGCTTCCGTCTTCCCCTACCTCGACGATTGGCTGTTGGTGGCGTCCTGCAAACAGAGACTTTACCACGACGTCCACATGACGTTGTCACTCCTGACCCGCCTTGGTCTACGAGTGAATCCGAAGAAGTCCCACCTCGAGCCGGCGAGGATCTTGGACTTCATCGGGGCGACGCTCGACTCGACCTCCGCCAGGGCGTACCTACCAGAGTCTCGAGCACAAACCTTGATCCGGGCCGCCGCTCACGCTCGTACGGCCCCGACGTTATCTGCGAGAAGCGTCCAGCAGCTCTTGGGCTACATGGCTGCGACGACCGCTGTGACATATCTCGCCAGGCTGAGAGCAAGACCTCTTCAACACTGGTTCGTCCGCATATTCGACCCCCTGCGAGACGAACAGACACTCCGACTGCAGCTGCCGGGAGACGTCCGCTCATCCCTCCGATGGTGGCAGTCGCGACGCAATCTCATGTCAGGGATGCCTTTCCAACAGCCGACACCGAAGGTGACGGTAACGACCGACGCCTCCCTGTATGGATGGGGTGCCCACTGCGGCGATCTCAGAGTCCGCGACAGATGGACCGACGACGAGACCGCTCTCCATATCAACGCGCTGGAGCTGCTCGCCGTCTGGAAAGCCCTACGGGCGTTCCGCCATGCTGTGGCGGGGCGCACGGTCCTGATTCTGACGGACAACACCACCGCCGTCTGCTACATCAACAGACAAGGTGGGACTCATTCCACGACCCTGCTCGACATCGCGCTCGACCTGTGGGAATGGTGCATTCGCCTGCACACGCATCCCGTGGCGGTTCACCTGGCCGGGCAGGAGAACACCACGACAGACGCCCTCAGCAGGGACACCTCATCCCATCACGAATGGTCTCTCTCCGGAGAGGCGTTCAGACTGATTCGGGACCGCTGGGGCGAACCATCGATCGACCTCTTCGCGACCAGGGAAAACGCGAAGTGTCGCCGATTCTGTTCCAGAGCGGGCCACGATCGTGCCTCCATCGGGGACGCTTTCCAGTTTCCGTGGACCGGGGAACTCCTCTACGCGTTCCCGCCGTTCCCGCTGCTCGGCCGGACGATATCGAAGATCCTCGCCGACCGAGCCGACGCGATCCTGGTAGCCCCGTACTGGCCGAGGCAACATTGGTTCGCACCCCTGCTACAAGCCGCGCGAGACAACCTGCTCCGGTTGCCACCGACACCGGACCTGCTCTCCCACTCCGGCGGCCGAGTCCTCCATCCGGACCTGCCACGCCTGGCCCTCCATGCCTGGAGGATATCGCACTAGACGATCCCGTGCTCGGTACCGTCCTCGTCGCGGCCAGGAAGGAATCCACCCGTCGCAACTATCAATACAAGTGGCGACGCTTCCTGACCTTCGCTAACGAGAGGAGTGAGCCGGTATCGCCCGCGGGGCTCTCGACCGTCCTGCACTTCCTCCTGCACCTCCGGCAACAGGGCCTGGCGTTTCCATCCCTGAAGGTGTATCTCTCCGCGATCGTGGCATACCAACCGCCACGATCTGCTGCCTCGGCCTTCTTCAGGAACGATACCGTTAAGCGGTTCCTGAAAGGACTTCATCATCTCTACCCGCCGGTATCGCCGCCGCTACCGCCGTGGTCCCTCTCGCTGGTGCTCTCGCAGCTGACGAAGCCGCCCTTCGAGCCGATGGCGACCTCGGATGACAGGCTCCTGACAATGAAAACTGCCTTCCTTGTGGCGGTGACCTCAGCGAGGCGAGCGGGTGAGATCACAGCTCTTCGTTCCGATGAGCCCTTCATGGTCTTCCACAGGGACAAGGTGGTCCTGAGACCTGACATCTCGTTCCTGCCAAAGGTGGTGTCCAGTTTCCATCTCAACCAGGACATCATCCTGCCTGCCTTCTTCCCGAACCCGACGACACCGTTGGAGCGGTCCCTCCACTCCCTGGACGTGCGTCGGGCATTGGCTTTCTACAAGGACAGGACTGCTTCCTTCCGACAGACGCCGCATCTCTTCGTTTGCTATGGGCGACGTCGGAGGGGCCTAAAAGTGTCCACCCAGCGCTTCTCCAAGTGGGTGGTGAGGACTATTGAACTGGCGTATGAGCTCGCGAGGAAGCCTCCGCCAGTCCTGCTTCGAGCCCACTCCACCAGAGCGGTGGCTACTTCTGCGGCCCTCCTGCGAGGAGTTGACCTGCATGAACTCTGCCGTGTGGCGACCTGGTCCCAACCATCGACCTTCGTGCGCCACTACAGGCTCGACTGCCGGTCGCGCAGAGATGCCCGGTTTGGACGTGAGGTGTTGGCTTCCGTGCTGTAGGACCTGACCCGCCGTCCAACCGGTAAGCTACACAGTCTCCTAGTGTATGAAGGCACAGAGACCACGAAGAAGAAGAACAGGTTGCTTACCTGTAACTGTGGTTCTTCGAGTGGTCATCTGTGCCATCATACACACCCGCCCTTCCTCCCCTCTTTCTCAGGTCCCTGTAGGTTCTACGGCGGACGACAGAACTGAGGAGAGACCGTTGCTCGGCGGGAGGAGCATGCGCAGTACCGGCGTGGGGGAGGGGTTCCCGCCAAGCGAACAAGCTCTAGAAGTTTCCGAACGCTACCGCGCAGGCGCTAAAGCTCCTAGTGTATGATGGCACAGATGACCACTCGAAGAACCACAGTTACAGGTAAGCAACCTGTTCTTATCCAACAATACTTTCAAATCAATACATACTTACAATACAATACAATACAACATACTACCAAAAATACACGTACACATAAATACACAAAACATATAAAAACATACATACATAAGAAAAACATACATGCCCATTCCTAATCGCTTATTTTATTAATCCATATAGGTGATGCATATTCAATACTTCTCTTGGATCACCCCTTCTGAATCTTACTATTTACATTACTAATCTTCTATACATAACCCATTACAGATACATAAACAATTAGAGAAATTGTTTAAGGTTAAATTTACATTCTCCCCGAAAATATACCTTCTGAATATTTTAGATGAGATAGATATAAAAATTAGGGAAAAGCATTCCAGGATCATATGCTATATGATTTACGCGGCAAGGATTACATTTGCGAAATACTGGAAGGCAGAAAATACCCCCCAAATAGAGGAATGGATACAGAAGTTATATGATTTGGCAGAAATGGATAAGTTAACGTTGTATTTACAAAATAAATCGATAGAAGTGTTTAATCGAGAATGGGAGATTTTAAAGCCAATATGGGATGAGCTTTGGGGCAAAAACGCATTGATAGGTATGTATGAGTAATACCAGAGACATTTTGGATGGTTAGGGCTACACATTCTCTAGTAATGCTTTATGTGTGTGAGAGCAAAAACTTAATTGAAAAAAAAAGTATAATTCCTGCTAAAGTGAACATTACACTGCAATTAAACAGAATTTGTTTGGCAAATTCATTGATTTTAGCAGAATTATTACCAGCATAATGACCTAAATCCATTTGTTAGTTCCAACTCAAGTAGACTCATTAAATCAATGGGGATTTGATAAGATAGTTTGTGTAGATTTCGTTTATTCTATAGGTGTATTCAAGGTGGAACTAACAATTATATTCAGGCCATTTTGCTTAAGACCAGGACTAGGTTGCAAAAAGAATATATATGCCTATGCTGCTTGCAGTTATCACTCCTCAAACACTAAGTGCAGGTTTGGTTGAACACGTGTCTCCTATCATGCCTCTTCCTTCTTTGTATCTTCAGTGTCTGAATCAAGAGTTGGCAAAGAGCCGCCTCCGGGTGTTGTTGGACTGCAACTCCCAGCAGCACTAGTTGGCAGAGCCAATTGTTCCTTGCAGCCCAACAACAGATGAAAGGCTTAAACTTTTTGCTGGTTAAAGGTTTTATCAGTATGAATATATAAAATGGAACAAACTAACATGTTAATTAAAAATAGTATCTAGTTGTCTTTAAGTGGCAAAGTAGAAATGCTGCCATATTATGTTTTCCAAAAAATCATTTGTTTGCTTTGTACTTGAGATATTCCTGATGAAAAACTCAAATTTCAATTGAAATTGAGGTTATGGGATAATAATACTGTTCTAATAGCCTAGCTTGTCTCTTGATGAGCAATTAAATTTAAACTGATGTAGTGATGCATAATTCAACCATTTTTTTATTGAAATAGCTACTGAAGTGAAAGTTCCAAAACCCAGAGGGAGACCCAAATTGATAAAACCAGCCTGCCCTCCTGAAAGTGACATGTAAGTTTTTAAAAAACATTGATATTTTTCATGGGGAGTTAATAGTACAATTGCTTAAACTGTAGAAGTTAAATAGAATCTATACATATATATTTGAGTGACCTAATCTGTCTTTACTTTGATGACACAGGACTGCTACTGTTGATTGACCTTTGTAACAGCCAATATTTACCCGGTCTTCTATCTTGCATCAGTTTCTAAGACAGATTCCTATTCAATCATGTCTCCTGTTAAAGGTCTTCTCCAGAACAGGAAAAATCTTTTGGTTTCTATGTGAGTTGACCCCACTGCTGAGAATCCCCTGGAACCTCACAAGATTACCTATTCTCTTGATCCTTGTCTTTTTTTGGGTCATTGTACAGTTCTGCCTCCACATTTGTGGTTTGAGACTTGCAGATTTGATTATTTGCGGGTGGCTTGCCTCCCCCATTCCCCACTCCCATGCCCTAATGCAGAGAGAAGATCTTGTCCCTTGCGCTTTCCCCACCAGCTATGGCGCCGGCAGCTCGTGGGAGAGTGATGGGGAGGGGTCATCTCCTTTGCCCAGCTCCCCTTCCATGCAGCTGAGGGCTCCATTGCACCAGGGAAGGTGGCAGATGGAAGTGGGTAGGGCAGTCTCACACTCCCTGCTCTGCTTTCCTGCACCACCAGAGGGATTGTGCCAGGCAGGTGGCAGAGTAAACTGGGGAAGGCAATCTTGTCCTCTGCATGCATGCTGCCTGCATGATTGCCCCATGGGTAGGTGAGAGAAGAATGTGGAGAGTGTGATTTCGTGCTCCCTGCTCTTCTCTGGCCCATTGCTGGCGCGATCCTGTCTGGGGAGGGTGGGAGAAGAATGGGGGGAGTGCGATCTCATGCTCCCCACTCTTCTCTGGCTAGTCACAGGTGGGAGAAGGATGTGGGGAATGCGATCTTGCACTCTGTGCTCTTCTCTGGCTTGCCGCCAGTGCGATCCTGCCTGTGGACTCTTCTCCACTTGCTGCCAGTGCGATCCTGCCTGGGGCGTATGGGAGAAGAACGGGGAGAGTGCAGTCTTGCTCTGTCCGCTCTTGCCCGGCCCACAGCCAATGTGATCCTGCCCGGGGAGGATGGGAGAAGAACATGGGGAGCACGATCATGTGCTCTCTGCTCTGCTCCTGCCCACTACCAGCGGGATTGTGCCTAGTGCAGGTGGGAGAAGGATGTGGGTAGTGTGATCTCGCTCTCCCTACTCTTCTCTGGCCTGTTGTGGGTGTGATCCTGCCCAGGGAGGGTGGGTGGGAGAAAAATGGGGAGAGTGTGATCTCATGCACCCTGCTCTTCTCTAGCTGGCCGCTGGTGCAATCCTGGCTGGGGTGGGTGGGAGAAGAATGGGGGGAGCACAATCTCGTTCTCCCCACTCTTCTCCTGTGCTACGGGCCGATCCTGCCCGGGGTGGCTGGGAGGGGGATGTGGGGAGTGTGCTCTTGCTCTCCCCACTCTTCTTCCGCATACCGCAGGAGTGATCTTGTCCGGGGCGGGTGGGAGAAGGATGTGGGGAGCACAGTCTTGCTCTCCCAGCTTTGCTCTCTACCTACCACTGGCACCACCGCTGGGGTGGGTGGGACAAGGATGTAGGGATGGCGACTTTGTCCCTGGTGCTCTCCTGGGCAGGAGGCCCAGGGAAAGAGAAGTGCTCACTAAGGGGAATTATTCACAGTTTTTTTTACTTTTGCGGGGTTCTCTGCAACTATCCCCTGTGAATGTGGAGGACTACTGTATCTAGTAGTAGTAAGGCAGTGGCAGGCAGGGTCCAGAAGGTAATTTATTCCTTGTTATGAGAAGAAGAAGTATTAACTGTCTTGAAGAATGTAGTTATGAACCATTTCTTAATTCTAGTTGGATTTCAGCTATGAGCCAGTTGGAAATACGGCCTCTGAGACTGTCAATCTGAGAATTAAACTCCAGCCAGTGTTGGATAAAATTGATTACCTAGACCCTTTTCAGTCTGGCTCCAGGCATAGTTTCAGCCTGAAAACTGCCTGGATTGTCCTCATACAAGGAGTTTGCCATAAGTGACATCAGTTGTCATGAACGTTCAGTAGTGTGATATCCTTTTGGCTAGTCTGTCTGAGTTGGGAACTGGGGGCACTGTATTTCATTCCATTCATACTTTGGAAGATCAGCTCTGAAAGCTAGTCTTTTGGGGGAGATCACTGCATTTTTTCATTGTTGAAAACATAGAAAGTCGATACATAATATTCACTCATAACTCATTACATTCCATATACATCGACTGCCTCCTAACTGGTCCAAAGGCTAGTGCTGAGAGACTGTTGCTCAGCCCCATAGGACAACTGAGGCTGGCATTTCATTCACCATCCTTTTCTGATCAGAAATAGTCTGACCACTAGTATTGCAGTAGTTGTGCATGAGATAACTTTTGAAGGTTCGAAGAAACTTTGGTCAGTGTAGAATTCAGAAGCGAGGTCACTGACTAATATAAATTAACTCAAACATGTTTTGCCTATTCCTCACAGTCTTTGCAGTGCCACATATGGATTCTGTACCTTCACACATTTTTAAGGAGTATCTTTTGTTTCATGGAGGACTTTTCTGATATCGAAATGGCACCAGAGGACTCACACATTGCAGGATTACCAAGATGAAAGAAAGCACAAAATTTGAAGGAGAAACATTAAACTGTGAAAGAGGAAAAGGGAGAGGAGTATAACTTTTATACAGAGGAATATAAAGGACAGAAAGTTCCTGAGTTTTCTGAACATTAGGAAAGAAATTGATTGGGAAAGTGACATTACTTTGAACATGTGCCTTGAGGGCTGCGAGAAGCCCCCTTTCCAAAATAGTTTTGTCATCTACTTCTGGAACGTTCTGAACATAGCCTTTCGCAGGCAGAGACCATGTGGATGACTCAATGGTTGACCAGTTAAACTGTATTTGCAGGCAGGCAACCTGTATCTCTTACACAGCAACACTGGCTACCAGTCTATTTCTGGATACAACTGAAAACACAGGTGGTTAGCTATAAATTCCTACACTTCCTGGGACTTGGGTTGCTAGAGGACAATCTTTTATCAAAGGAGTTGCAGTGTGTGCCTCTTGACGATGGTGGTCTGTAGCTGCCGTCAGCCCTAGCCATCATACTTAATGATGAGGGAAGATGGCTGTTGCAGCCCACCAACATGTTGAAAGTTTCATATTGCCCGCCCCTGCCAAATGGCGCTATTTCAAACACTTCATTACTCAGTCGGAGGCTCTCTGCCATATTTCCTACCACCATCATCTGGTGTAAGGTGTAAGGAGAGGATGGGAGGATCTTGTCTTCCTTGAATTTGTTCAATCCTGTTTAAAAGCTGGTGGTGATTGAATTTGTTCAATCCTGTTTAAAAGCATTTGGTGGTGATTGGTTGAACTTGAGGAAACAAATTGCATTCTATAACAGTATGCTATGTGAAGGAGTAGTTCCTTCTTTCTCTCTTGAATTTTGCACTGTACAGCTTCATTGGATAGTATTACGAAAGGAATTAAAATCTCTCTACTCACTTTTATATGCTGTGCATAATTTGAAATACTTCTACCATGTTTCCTATTACTTGTCTTTTTTTTTTAAGCAGTAGGACCCCAAACATTCTGATTTTACTCAGTAGATTTCCTTGAGCCTTTTAGTCATTTCACTCCTCCCCTCCATCTTTTCCAGCTCTACAGAATCTTTTTTGAGAAACAGTAACTGGTACAGGCTACAGTATTTAAACCATTGATTTCTATAAACATTACGATCTTTGAAGCTTGGTTTTCTTTTTCTGACAAATTTCCTCAGGGTAGAAATTTAACATACGAGATAATTTGAAGGGTACAATCTGTTTTTCTGAAATCATGTCCTGTCTTTGCATTCTGTTCTGTTCTGTGTGTGGACATTTATCTATTTCCTATTTATGTTTTATTATCTTGGTCAAATGCTGCCCTGATAGCTTTGATGAAAAGCAGCTTAAAAACTGTTAAGATATGTGTAAGAATGCATGCCTCCATATGTGGGCTGTATATTTAAAAGCCATACTGCTTTGAAAAACCACTTGTTGGTATTTTAACTATAAATTTAAGAGACCTATTGATAAATGAATCAGTGTTTTAGATATCCATTATATATGGAAATGAATTGTGACAAATTGGAGAATTTTCTTTTATTTATTTCTGTATGAACTTATTCTTTTAATAAAAAAAATAGTTTTTAGAAGCCATACTGCTTGAGTAATTGAAATAATCTTCCTTTGTGCAGTAGCACAGTTTAAAGACACTGCTGCGCAGTCCTTATCCTGAGATACTGTTTCATGCAGTCAGCACCTCCATTTGACCTTTAGTGGTTCACAAACTGACTGCTATCTCCATAGACTTTTGTAAAGCTATATTGTGTGTAACATCCAGGAGTATGAGTTATCGCTTAGACGTGAAAATTCAGTTTCAAGAAAATATTGTCATAGCAGAGATTTCTGTGGTGGCTAGAAGATGAAAGAAAGCTTATGTTGCTTTGTTTTGGGGTGTTCTTAGTGTTAACGAGGAAGATAAGAATAAGAGAAAGGGAGCTGATGAAAAGCCACCCAAAAAGCAGCAGAAAAGGGATGAAGAGAGTCAAAGGGAAGAAGACAAAGTCAGAAAAGACCCAGACAAGAAAGAAGGAAAAAAAGAAGTTGAGACAAAAAAGAAAAATACTGCTAAGGTGGGATCAGCATCAGCCTCAGATTCTGAAGAAGATGGAGAAGAACAGGAAGGGAGTAAGGTATATGTATATTCCATAAGGCAGGGAAGGATTCCTTTTATATATAGTTATATTCTGCAGCTAGTTTCTGGCCCTCCAAATGAAATATATTCTGTTGGATAAAATAAAGTGGTAGTGCATGATTGTAAGCTAAGGCTATTTTAAGGACTATAAGCAAAATAGCGAAAATTTCCAAGACCTAGTTGGTCTTAAGACAAAATGAGAAGACTGAATATTTAACGTTTGTAATGTAAGTTGAATTATTGACTAAGCATGCTGAAATAGACACTTAACCCTCTGAAATAGGAGCCTTTCATTATGTTGAATGAAACATGTGAACACTGTTGTAGTAAGTATTATGCTTACATCCATTGTCTCGAAGGATTTCAGGACACAGAGTGTCATTCTTCGTCCTCCCCACCACCACCACCACTTTCTTCTTGCAGCTATCCTTCAAGTTAGGTTAGGGTAAACAGTAGTCATTGATTGAAGGCTGGGAGTGGGAGAGTGGGTGGAAGAGAGAAGTGAGAAGCACTCTGTCTTCTCGTTTTGTCATAAAACCAGCTAGGTATTGGAAATATTTTTGGCTATTTTGCTTATAGATTTAAAGCTGGGGGCGAAAGCTGTTACCTTCTGGGATCTCCAACCAAATACACAGCTTTTTCTAGTTGTCAAACTGCAACCAGATGACAGCCTGGGTACCCTTCAGCTATTGACTGCCCCTGAGGGTGCACCCTAGCACTACAAGCTGAGGTTTCATTGAAGAGGCCTGGTGGGAGAACACTTCGCTAGTACTGCACAGTATCCCACCTTTCAGATATCGTGAATACATGTGTTTTCTGGTGTGGTTAAGGAAATGCTGAGGATTTACTGTATGATCAGAAGACTGCTGCGTTTTTTTTATTTATGAACGTCATTTTGATGCATACTTTGCTCAAACACTTTGCTGATGACAAAATAAATCTAACTCATGTTCATCTAGCACTCAACTGAGTTAGATATTTAACTGTGAACTGACCAAGAACAGAGAATAAAAATATTGTATCCTTCTGTTCAAAATTAATATGAAATCACATAGAAGAAAAAAGGAAGAAATCTTCAAGGGCCTCACAGAAGGAATATTTTAAAAACCCAACACGAGCGTGAAGTTGCAGAAAGAAAACGTAAACAAGAAGAACAGATGGAAGGAGATTTGTGAGTATGAGTTTTTGTGTTGATACTGAACGTGACTACTGCATTTAAAATGAAAAGGCCTCAATACTTGATGAAGCACCTCCCTCCCCCCAAGCTACCTGAGAATTGAGATCTATTGTAGGGGCCCTCCTCTGTGTCCCACTGGTAGAGGAAATATTATGGGAGGACGTGGGAGAGGACGCCACTGTGGTGATACTCTAGTTGTGCAATACCCTCCCCCCAGAGGACTGATTGGTAGTAACTTTGGTATTATTTAGATGCCAAGTCAAAGCTTATCTTTTATAAAAAGTCTTCATGACTACTAGATTTTATCCAGCTGCATATGTGCTATGATGCGTTATTTTTAATTGTTTAGACTGTCTGATGTTTGAGTGACAAATGATTTAATATCTTTTTAGGTTAGTGTTGTTGTTTATCATTTTCAGTTGATTTGATTTTAAGCCACCCTGAGATAGTGTTTTAATAAATAATCTTCAACCGTTCTTTATCTGATTGTCAGTGTGCAAGAATCATTTTGTTTGTTAAAAAATAATCAGATCTGGTAATGAAGAACTCCTTGGAGATATCCTTTTACTTTCAAAAACTGGGATAATAACTCAAGAAGGTCTATATGCTGTGAAATAATATTTTATAAGTAAAAGCTATATTGCCATTTAATAAATGAATAATTACAGGGAGTTGAGGTTAGTGTGAACATAGTGTTACTATGGATTGTATGATACCATTTTATAATTTTATAAACTGTAATAATTTAAATTGTTGAAAATGTTTAAAGGCAAAACAAAGAAGAAAGCAAGAAACCAGAAGCTAAGAAGATGGAGAAAAAACGAGGTCAGTAGTGAAAATCTTTCTGAAAATATTTTCAGCAAATAGCCATCTGCATTTGGATGTCACATGTAAGAAATCATGAGAATTCTAGTTTGTTGAGGACCAGCCAGAGTTCCTTCAGATATCTGCTACTTTGGAATAACTGGTTTTATTGAAATACAGTCTTGTTAAGCAGTTAGTATTGTGTTTCAGCCAGTCTGTTTCAGGCATCTTTAACCTGTTTACCAATATTTTAAGGACAGTAAAAATAATACACTTAAATTATTGGCTTTTTGCATCATGACTTTAGTATTAATTATGTTGCTTACATAAAGACTATGAAAGATTTTATATCTAAATGAATATTATGTATTTTTAAGATAGTTTTCATTTTAATATTTAGAAACATCTATGGATTCTCGACTTCAAAGGATACATGCAGAAATCAAAAACTCCCTCCAGATTGATCATCTTGTAAGTATATTGTGTTATACATGTATATATATGTATATATGTTAGTCATGAATTTTGATGAAGAAAAGGGAAAACCTGCATTTTTAAAACATATTAACAAATTATAATGTTTTCCTACAAAGCAAGATCCAGTTTTCACTTGCTGATGACATTTTCTGCTATAATGGACTTGCTGATGACATTTTCTGATTTAATGGACAGTTTTCATGTTTATAGCTTCTCTTGATGTTTGTAAGTGAACTCAAATTAAATTGTTTTATTTGAGAATTTTGTGAAAATAGGCACAGATAAGTATTTTGCATTATCTGTTAAACAAGATAGTTGTTGTGTTGCCTTTGCCTTCTTCTTTGGTTGAGAGACTGTGATTTGCCCAAGGTCACCCAATGGGTTTCCTTGGCCAAATGGGGATTCTAACTCTGCTTTCCAGAGGTTAGTCCAGTGCTCAAACCACTATACAACACTGACTCTTCAAACAAAATAGGAGAAGCTGTAAGATGGAGCGGCCAGCAAGCATGTTTTAAATAGAACCTAAATGTTAGTTTTTAGATAACCTATTTTTAAAAGTTTTTAAAAATGTGTTTTTAAAATGTGTTTCTCGTCAGATGATTGTATTTGTTAAATAGATGATGTTTTCTGTCTGGAAGACAGATTGATGGAAGGAAAGGCCGACTGCACGTATACCTTTTTGCTAAAAACAGATTTTCTTCCAGCTATGGAAAGTCTTCCTTAGTTTTAATCCATCCATTCAACCACTTTGGAAGTCCTGATATTTGAAATATCCAAATTGTAGGTTGGCCTGCGCTAAATATTTGCAGATGACTGTTCACAAGGCTTGAGTATTGTGGGCACATATCCCATAACATGACTGAAAATGGCACCATGCAAAATTATTTGATAGACTGGTACTCAGCTAAGGAACAATTTATTTTCTGGATTACATGTGGGGAATCTAATCAGATAGGCCAGTGGTTCTCAACCTGTGGGTCGCAACCCCTTTGGGGGGGGGTCGAATGACCCTTTCACAGGGGTCGCCTAAGACCATCAGAAAATACGTATTTCTGATGGTCTTAGGCTCCATTCCCTCCTCGGTGGTGGTACACAAGCGTGAGCCACGCGCTTGCGTTCTCCTGCTGCTGCCAAAGGGGGCAGGAGGATGCGAGCATGTGGCTCATGCTTGCGCACCACCATTCCTGGGCCTTTTCCGCACGTTACCTTATCGCGGAGGTGGGGGGTGCCATTCCCGCAAGCAGGTTCTTGCGCGAGGCGCTCTCTTCACTGCTCTTTCGTCCCGCAGCTGGCTTCCTGGTCGCGTGGCTGCCCAACCCCTTCCTTCCGCAGTGCAGCCTGGGAGCTGTAGGCTGCGCTGGGGGAGGAAGGGGCGGGGCGGTCAGGCAACCAGGAAGCCAGCTGCGGGATGAAGGAGCAGCGAAGAGAGCGCCTCGCACAAGAACCTGCTTACGCGAACGGCACCCCCCACCTCCGTGATAAGGTAACGTGAGGAAAAGGTCCAGGAGTGGTGGTGCGCAAGCACGAGCCACGCACTCGTGTCCTCCTGCCCCCTTTGGCGGGAGCGTGTGCAGCTGCACATGCTCCTGCTTAAAGGGGGCAGGAGGACGCGAGTGCGTGGTTCGCACTTGCAAACCACCACCGAGGAGGGAATGGAGTCTAAGACCATCGGAAATATGCATTTTCCGATGGTCTTAGGCGACCCCTGTGAAAGGGTCGTTTGACCCCCAAAGGGGTTGCGACCCACAGGTTGAGAACCGCTGGAATAAAATGATGTAAGCTATATTTCAAAGGAAAGAACTGGAAAAAACCACCTCTGAGTATTCCTTGCCTAAATAAGCCCTATGAAATTCATGAATTGGCCATAAATCGCCTGGTGACTTGAAGGCACATACACACACGCATCTATACTTCTTATTCAGATACACCCTACTAGTTTGCTATGCTTGTAGTCAGTTCTATCTCAAGGGTCAATATTTGGGGTTTTGTATACCATTGTTGTTGTTGTGTGCCTTCTAATTGTTTCCAACTAATGGCAACCCTCAAGGTAACCCTATTCAGGTTACCCAAGTTCAGCCAGTGGGCTTCCATGGCTGAGCGGGAAATCAAACCCTGGTCTCCAGGGTCGTAATCTAATGCTCCAGCTGCTACACCATGCTGTCTCTCATTTGTTTAGATCAATAGTCCTTAACCTGGGGTCAGTGGACCTCTGGGGGTCCACACAGTCCTTCCAGGTAGTCTGTGAAGCCCTGCTGCTGGACACAGGCAGCAGCAGCAGCAACAGGGATGCCGCAACTGGGTGTGTGTGCTGGTGCTGCAAATGCTGCCTCATTCGCAAACAAGGGAGCAGTTTTGGCGTCCACCCCTCCCCTCCCACTGTTGCCATGTTCCTGACAAAAGGAACTTGTGAACAGGCATTTGCATGCTTCCAAACTGCTCCTTCATTTGCAAATGAGGGAGCAGTTTCAGTACCTACACAGACACACCCCTGCTACTGTGTCCCTGACAAAAGGGACAATGTATGCATGTTCACACTATGATCACACTATGATCCTGCCCCCTTTGGTGGGAGCGCATGTGGCCACAGCATTGCCACAGCAGGAGTGGTGGTGCGCAAGTGCGAGCCATGTGCTCCCGTCCTCCTGCCCCCTGTTCAGAAAGGACTGAAATCGCTCCCCTTCTCTGCTACCGGGAGAACCTCCCGTCTGACAGGCCAGCTTGGGGGGCGGCAGCAGCCCGGGGGGCAGGCCCCCTCCTCACCATGGCCCCTGCCCCACTCGCCACAGAGGGGGGTGCTGCGGAAGGACCGGGGGGCCACAAGGTGGCAGTTTTCTGGGGGGGCGAGCTGTGCCTGGCGCAAAAGACAAAGGCGCTGGGATTCCTCCCCCCTCCCCGGCCAGGGTTGACACTCTGGAAACTTTTCCCACACTGCCCCCCCCAGCGGAAACAGGAGCGAAGCAGAAGCAGAGCCCGGGGGGGTTCTCTGAGTTTTTCCTGGGGGGAGACGCGCGGCTCCCCTCCTTGCCTGCCCCATCATTCCTGGCCGGTGAGGCGGCCTTTGCCGGGGGGGAAGGCATTGTAAATAATAAATAATTTTATGGTTGGGGGTCACCACAACATGAGGAACTGTATTAAAGGGTTGCGGCATTAGGAAGGTTGAGAACCACTGAGATAGGCGATTTGAATCATTGGAACATTTAGTGAAATTGTTTCCAGTGTTAAATTAAGTTGAAGTCCTGCGGGGGTTTTTTTTAAATTTCCTGAGAAGTTAAAAGTTTTGGGTTTTGTTTTATTAGGATGTGAACAGATGTATTGAAGCTTTGGATGAACTTGCTTCACTTCAAGTAACAATGCAGCAAGCTCAGAAGCATGCTGAAATGATTTCAACACTCAAAAAGGTAAGTGGTGTCTCTTATTTTAAAAAGTGTACAATATAATTTCTGTTTCATCTTTCATAAACCTTATAGTCTAAAATGGGACCCTGCAATTTGTATGCAGGCCACACAAAGCCACTTTTCTGCCTCCCCTCATTGGGGAGACAAAAAATCAGCAAAAAATGGCAAATAATTCTGGAAACCTCCAGGAGCACTGATTCTCCTTCTAAACAAGCTACAGACGTTTTAAACGAGTTTTTACAAAATTAAACTTCTAGCCACTGCTGTTTTCTTTTTACCCCAATTTGTGGATTAGTTGCAGATTGTGGAGTGAGAAACGGGCCCTGATAACTATGTATAACTCTGTGTATGCATATGGTAAAATTGATTGTTTTTGGTAGATATCAGAACGCTTTGAACAGCTACAGATACGCAAATTGACTTTTCACCTCAAAATGTCTTTTCAGATACGAAAGTTCAAAGTCAGTCAAGTTATTATGGAAAAAGCAACCATGCTCTACAACAAATTTAAGACTATGTTTCTTGTGGGTGAAGGAGATTCTGTTCTTTCTCAAGTGTTAAATAAGTCACTAGCTGAGCAGAAGCAGCATGAGGAAGCAAACAAAACCAAAGAACAGTGGAAGAAGGCACCAAACAAGAAAACTGAAAAGGAGAGAGAACAAGCAGGTAAGTGTAGAGCACAGGTCATAGTGATGGACCTAGTAATAATTAACCATAGTTTTCCATTTCATTGAAACTGAGATACCAGGTTTTGCACAGTTTGAAGTTGGTTTAAGATTTTGCCTTGTTCCATATCTGGTTACTGTGGTTTACTGGTTCAGAGAAAACAAAACTAGCAAATCTAGATCCAGCACGGTGGCTGGAATCCTGTTGGATGATTATGAATGCGTAACTGATTGTAATTGCTTCATATGTAATGATCCCTATGTATTCTCTTGTTCAGGGTATACATAGAGACCATGAAATTCCCCAAGTCCCCACATACATGCCAGCTACTGTGATGGTTGAGGCTATGTTCCTCTATCATTCAGGAAGTGGCTGACATGCCCCTCATGTGAGCAGTCTCTGTTGCAAGGGGGCAATTGCAACAGGGACCCTGCTTCTGCCTGTCAAAACAGAGATTACTCACACAAGGGGATAGAAGTGTTAGTCAGCTGCTTCCCAAGTGATGGGGAACAGATCTTTGTCTGTCTCAACAGCTGCTGACAGGTAAGTGGGAATTGGGGAGGTTGGGCCAGGAGTCACTACATAGCTATATAACTACTATGATTATGTAGCAAGGCAGTCTATAGAGGGTTCTGGCCAGTGTCACCAGCATAGCTTTTGCTGAAGTGGCTGCTTCTTTAGTTTAATGAAATGAAACATTTTTATTTCCTTTTCTTTTTAATGTTACAGGTACAAAAATAGTGAATGGTGCTTCTGATTCTCAAGATGCAAACCAGTCACAACAGAATGGAGACAGCACAGAGGAAAAGCGAGAGAAACTTGATGCTGGCAGTAAGAAAAAGTAAGCAGTAGTTTCTAGTTTTAAAAGAAGTATTAATATTTGTTTGTTCAGCTTCAGTAACCATTAACCAGTTTTCTGCCCTAATAGTTTATATATGTAGTAGTACTATTTCCCATGTTGTTTTGTGGATTACAAAAAGGTGTTTATGCTCACTGCTGCAATATATATATAGGTATGTAGTATTGAATGTATAGTCAGATAGTTTGGTTTTTGTTTTTGTTTTTAAATAATACTAAGCATTGCTAGCTCCATCTCTTATACTTGTGTCTTCTTATAATCACAGTATTTCTTTGCATGATAACTTACAGTGTTTATATATTGCTTCATTTATATGCTTTAATAAATTGCAGTATAATTTTTTGTTTGAAGGTTGAATCTTCAAACAGTCTTCAGAACTGTTTCTCATGAGATGGTTTATTAAACAGCTTTAAAAGCCAACAATAATGACTGCATGGCAATTAATAGAATAGTGGAGAAACTCATTAATGTACATTGCAGTCTTAAAATTGTAGAATAGTAGCAGCTTAATTCCAACTGTTGTAGCAGGAACCTTCCGTTACCACTCTGAGACTCTGCTTAGGGATTTCAGCTTTGGTGGGTCAAGTTAACCTAAGATAGCTGTTCCCAAAATTGCATCTCAGGGGAACTATTTGTCTGCCAAGAGAAACTAATTAAACTCATGGGAGACTTTTTTCCACTAATATCCTTGTACACAAGAAGATGTGCACTGCATGAATCTTTTTGGAATTCACTGCTCATGACAGGCTTTGTTGGTGGAAGCCAATTCCATTGGCTCGCTGCATTGCATATACTTGTGTCATCCAATTACTTTGTTACATAGAAGCAACAGAATTTTTTTTTCTTAAGAAAACATGCCAGGAACAGTGACTCATTCAGAAACATAGAAGGTAGCCTCTGTTTTCAGAGGCTACCTCTGTTCTCATGCTTAAATATACCAAAACCTCTCATTTTAATTCAGACAAGGATGTGTTGACCTAGATGAGGGACTGGAACTATATGTTCCATGGACTACATATGAGCCGTGTGGCCCCCATGTGGTTCTTTGTATCCCTTGTCAACTAAACCCTTCCCCCCACCAAAAAAAAATTGTCCAATAATTTTTTCAGCTAAAAATAGATTCTAAAGGGGGCATTATGGTGTGAAAGTGCTGTTTCACAAACACCACAAAACACAGAAAGCTCCAAGGTGACTTGAAGTGACTTCCTGTCATTCAGAATTTCACTTTTGGCATAGCAGCACCACTTCCATGGGATCAGAGGGGCATAACTTGGCCCTCTAAGTATGTCGCCACTGAGATAGTCTGTGGAAAAATGCCATCCTAATGTGTTGGCAGCGGTTAGCATCTCTTCTTCAAACTTAGATCTTGTATCACAGTGCTACACTGAGAGGTCCATGGACAATGCCAGACAGTAAGCCATTGACTGCCAGTCTCTGGTAAGTTTCCAGGAAAGGGAGAAACAATTGCAGCCATGTTCTCAGCAACACTGAGGAAGACACTGTCAGTTCACACACACCCATTAGATAGATTAAGAAACACTTTTCGACAACATACCCACTCAGATCTGTGTACACTCTATTAAAAGGTATAGTGAGTTTGGGAATTCTCTGATACTACTACAGGACAACAAATGTTGCTGCTTCAGAGTGGGGAAGAGTCCACATTTGGATAATCTGTTTCATCCACCATAATCCCAGTGGGGCTAGAGATGATCTCCAACTACTCCTAGGCAATCCAGTTATAATTCTGTCTCCAACCAATTTTGGTAATACAAGTTGAGCCACCCTTAACCAGAAGTCCGAAAACCTCCAAATACTGAAATTTTTTGGCACCAGCTGCCTGCTTCTACCTTTAAAGTGGCAGAAGCAGTGCTCCTGCTTGTTCATCTCTCCATCTCCAAGGTGGCAGCGGGCAGCTGGCAGCAGAAAGAGACTGAGGATCTGTGAAATGATAGGAGACGTGGATTTGTGCTGACCCCTGTGCTTGGATTTGCACCATTTCATAGATCCTCTGTCTTTCCTCAGCTTCACATCTCATATACAGCACAAGTAGCGAATGAACCAGATGTGAGATTGTTCCAAAAAGATACTCCAAAATCCAATATACAGAACAATTCTGTTCTTCTTCGTGGTCTCTGTGCCTCACACACTAGGAGCTTTCGCGCGTGTGCAGTAGCGTTCAGAAGATTCTAGAGCTTAGTAGCTTGGCAGAAACCCCTCCCCCATACCCATACTGAGCATGCTCAGCCCGCCGAGCAACGGTCTCTCCTCAGTTCTTTCTCGTCCGCCGTCGCAAACGGAAGGTTCTTTGCTAGTGACTTGTTCTTCGATTGCGTTTCTTGGCTTGACTCTTGGATTTCAGATATTTGACTACGGTTTTTGGATCTCGGACTTAAATTCTGGTATTTCGGACCCCCTTTGTTCCCCCCTCCGCTTCTCTTCGTGACTCTTCAACTTCTTCTCTGCTCTTGCCTTCTGAGTTTTCCTCCTTCATCGACCTTCTTTGTCTATGTCGGCCTTGTTCAAGAACTGTATAACGTGTGGTCGCAAGGTCGCCCTGTCCGACGGACACCGCGAGTGCCTTTTTTGTTTGGGCGAAACCCACAACACCAAGGCTTGTTCGATCTGTTGGGAATTTACGTCTCAAACTTTAAGAAACCGTGCCTCCCGTCTGAAATCTCACTGCTGGGAGGAGTCCCTCCGAGCAAAGGAACAGCCTGAGGCTCGCGCCGTCATGTCTACGTCATCGACATCGGGGTGACCCAAGACCACTACATCGATGGTGCCGGCGGCAGCTGCTCTGTCTGTGACTACGGTATCGGGCTCGATACCACCCTCGAGCCGCCGATATCATCACTGCTGAGCTTCCCGAAATTGCCCTCGGCTGCAGTGACTACCCCGGAGGCACCTGCGGGCTCGCAGGCAACAAAGTCATCCAGGCCTCTGACCACCGCACAGCAGAAATGCCCGGCCTCTCAAGAAATCTCCAAAGAAAAGGAGAAGAAGAAGAAGAAGAGGAAGGAGAAGAGGCGTTCCCCTTCTAAGGAGACCCGGCTCCCAACAATCTCCACCGACTCAACTCGCTGAGGATCCAGGCGAGCAGTCAGACCAACAAGAGGTCCTTGAGGTGTCGGACGAGGAGCAGGCCGTGGAGGTCTTGCCCTTGGAACCGCCCGTCTTGATGGCTACGGTACCCCCGCCGAGTCGCTGCAAAACGGTGGACCCCCAGGAGGAGATAGTGACCCAACATCGGCCCTCGCCCAGTCACCGGGTGGCATCTGGAAGGAGCATGTCTCGCTCTCCAGAACACAGAGTCAGGCCTCGGTCACCACACTACTGCGAAGCGTACACCGAGAGGGCCCACTCTCACCCCTCCACTGACTCACCGCTCACCTCCGCTTCCCATATCGCGAGGTACGGTCAGGAGCATATGTGGCGAGAGTACCCAACCTCGTACCTCTCCTATTCTCCATCTTACAGAGATAGGTACCACCGAGACCCAAGGCACTGGTCACCCTACCGGAGGTCCCGTTTGCCATCCAGGGAGAGATACCACTCCCGGTATTGGAGGTCACCGAGCTGGTCGGTTTCCAGATCACCTCGCCATCGGAGATCCAGGGAGCCCCCGCCCTAGTATAGGGCGGTGTCTCCTCCTCCGAGGGTGACCTCGACTGCCACCCATCCAGCCGAGTCTGCCGTGACCTGTCAGGACCCTGGCACTCCAGGACTCAAGCTCTTGAGTCTGAACCAGAGGACTTCAAAGCCATGGAGCCTGCTGCACCAGCAGAGCCCACCCCAGAGGCTGCCATGGAGCCTGCTGCACAGCCCACCCCAGAGGCTGCCCTGGACACAGAGCCCTTGGCCCCAGTAGCCCCAGCAATGGAGCCAGGGGCTGCCTTAGACCCAAAGATTCAAGAGCAGGTGCCTACTTACCAGCAGCATCGGGAGCAAAAGAGTGCTGTCAGAAGGTCAGAGTGTTTAAATAGGAAACACCAAGCAATCAAGCTCCAGCTGAGGTAGCACCTGGGTGAGGGCCTGCTTAGTAAAAGCACTCACTCAGCCTTGGGTCTTTGTCGGCTCACAACCGTCCATTTTGGGTGTGCCTGCTGGGCTATTGGGGACCCTTGCCTTGCTTCCTGAAATGCTGTCTGACCGGCTGAGGAACAAACTCTGTGGTACGTGGACTCTGTTTGCTGTTTTGCCTGGCTGTGACGTAACAGCCAGGGAGTATCTTTGCTGCAAAAGTCTCTTTAGTTTACTGCTGCCTTATCTACCCACTGCTGAAGTAAAGCCCTTTGATTTATTGCCTGTCTGCCTTATCTGGGAAAAGACCTATTAGCCGGCTCTTGGCTGCCTGCCACGCCTTGGCGTTGACATTACCCAAACAACGGTCCCTGTCACGACAGTTACACAGGCGATACAGCGTCCACAGTCTGCTGTCGTGCCGATAACGACATCATCGACACCTCAGCCGACAACTATGGCCACCTTGCCGTCTACAGCACCGGTATCCACGGCTCCAACAGTTACCCTGGCGTTACCACCCCAGAGGTCATCCAAGGAGAGGTCCGCCGATGAGTCCTCACATTCTTCTCAGTCGTACGAGACTGATTCTGACTCTGATGACTCTATGCCCACGTCCCACGAGTCACCACCCATGGTCTTCGGGGATCCAGGACCGGAGTCGGCACCGGAGGACGTGAAGCAGTTCTCCACCATCCTCCTTTGCATGGCTACAGCGCTCGGGCTGAAGGTCACGGATCCGGCTCCAACGGTACAGGACCTGGTTTTCCAGTACGTTGATACACGTCCGCCTTCCACTGCACCGTTGCCATTTCTGCCAGCCCTCATGGAGGCCCTGAAACATCATTGGGCCAAGCTGGCATCCGCTCAGTCAATTCTGCATCGGCTCAAGCACTTGTACCGAACGTAGGAGGAGGATGCCGAGTTCCTTTTCAACCACCCGGTGCCGAACTCCATCGTTGTGGAATCTGCACAGACCAAGGGTGGCAACAGGGCGCACACCACCCCGCCGGATCGTGAGGGCCTCAGGCTAGACACCTTTGGACAGAGGTTCTACACCACCTTTGATAGCAAGGGTGTCCAACACACAGGCCTGCCTGGTGGCTTACCTGCGAAATTTACTTTACCAGTTTGGCCCACTTGTGACCAACCTTCCTGAAGAGAGCCACGCAAGTGCCATGCAATTCTTCAACGAGGCGGTGGCACTTGCAAATCAGCAGATCATCTCTTCGAGGCACACCGTGGAGGTTGCAGCGAGAGCGATGGTTGGCTCTGTCTCCCTTCGACGGTACACGTGGCTTCGATTGTCGGGGCTGCAGGAGGACAGCAGGAGGAGGATTGAGGACCTCCCCTTCAACGGCCAAGGGCTATTTAATGCCACCACTGATCAGGCCATGGATCATCTTGTCAAGGCGCGACTAACCGCCAAGAAGATGGGTATACACCAGCCACCTCATCCTCATCGTGGCTTCAGCTCTCGGCCATCGTGGCGCAGGTCCTCATCCACCATGTACCAGCAACGGTCTCCTCACTCGGCTACATCCCGACCGTCCACCACGTCCTCAGCACGAAGACCTCTTTGGAGACACCCGTCGTCTTCTAAGAAGTCTTCGTCTGGAACAAAATCCCAGTTTTGACCGCCTTCGCAGGTTGCCACCACAACCAACCTTCAGTCTGCCAGCAACCTTCGAAGATCAACCGAGTCTGGCCAGACACCTCGCCGAGTGGCGCCAAGTCACCACGGACTCTCCATCGTCCATCTTGGCTACGCCATAGAATTTTAAGATATTCCACTGCGAGGCCTCTACTATTCCACCCCGGCCAGCTCAGTGCCGCTGAAAGAGATCCGGTCCCTACTTCCAAAAGGAGTGATCGAGAGACTTCCGTCCTCAGCCAGAACCACCGGCTTCTTCTCCCGGTACTTCACGGTACCGAAGTTGGACGGAACCCTGCAGCCTATCCTGGACCTCAGAGGGGTGAACGACTACATCCACCCCAAGAGGTTCAAGATGATGACCCTAGCCTCGATCCTATCCCTCCTCTGACGAGGGGACTGGTTCACCTCCATCAATCTTCGGGATGCCTATTTCCACATCGTCATTTGCTCACAGCACAGACGATACCTACGGTTCGCGGTCGACAGCACCTGTTACCAATACAGGGTGCTACCATTCGGACTCTCCACCACTCCCAGGGTCTTCACCAAGTGCATGGCCCCAGTGGTATCATACCTGCGAACAAAGGGCGTCTCCATCTATCCCTACCTAGACGACTGGCGGTTGGTGGCGTCCTGCAGACAGAAACTCTACAGGGACATACACCAGACACTCACCCTTCTGACCCGTCTCGGTCTCCGGGTCAACTCGAAAAAGTCCCATCTCGAACCAGCAAGGGTTCTCGATTTCATCGGGGCAACCCTGGACTTGGTATCGGCCAAGGCCTACTTGCCGATGGACCGCGCACGGACCCTTCGTCGGGCCGCATCTTCAGTCTTCGATGCCCCGACAGTATCAGCGAGGAGTATCCAGCAACTCCTCGGGTACATGTCCTCAACCACCGCCGTTACCTACCTATCCAGACTCCATGCTCGACCTCTTCAGCACTGGTTCGTCCGAGTATTCAACCCGCTTCAGGACAACCAGAAATGCTTGCTTCGGATACCCCCGCAGGTCCGCCACTCCCTGCTATGGTGGCTGTCCTACAGCCATCTACTGTCAGGGATGCCTTTTCAGGAACCGTCTCCACAACTCAGAGTAACGACGGACGCCTCCCTTTTTGGTTGGGGAGCCCATTGTGGCGATCTCAAGATCCAGGGCCAGTGGATCAATGAGACCGTCCTCCATATCAACGCCCTCGAGCTGCTTGCCATCTGGAAAGCTCTGAGGGCATTTCGTCACCTGGTCGTGGGCCATACGGTTTTGATCTTGATGGACAACACGACGGCAGTTTGCTATGTCAACAGGCAAGGAGGGACTCATTCCATCACTCTCCTCAACATAGCCCTCGACCTGTGGAACTGGTGTGTCTCGCTTCAGATCCATCCAGTTGCGGTGCACCTGGCCGGGCAGGAAAACACCACAGCAGACGCCCTCAGCAGGGACACTTCTTGCCACCATGAGTCGTCCCTCTCGAGCAAGGCATTCCGGATGATTCGAGACCGGTGGGGTGAGCCGACGAGTGACCTCTTCACCTCGCGACAGAACGTGAAGTGCCGCCGGTATTGTTCGAGGGCTGGCTGCATTCGCAACTCCATCGGTGATGCTTTCCAGTTTGCATGGAATGAGGGGCTCGTCTACCTGTTCCCTCCGTTTCCCCTCCTGGGGTGAGTGGTCTCCAAGGTCCTTGCGGACCAAGCCAATGTCATCCTCGTAGCCCCGTACTGGCCGAGGCAGCACTGGCTCGGCTCCCTGTTTGAGGCAGCTCGCAGTCGACTCCTCAGGCTCCCGACAACACTGGACCTCCTGTTGCACTCCAACGGTCTCGTCCTCCATCCAGACCTGCCGCTCCTGGTCCTCCACGCCTGGCAGATATCGCCCTAGATGATCCTGTCATCGGTAACGTCTTGACTGCAGCCAGGAAGGAGTCGACACACAGGAACTATCATTACAAATGGCAACGATTCGTGGCCTTTGCAGAGACACGACGGAAGCCGGGATCGCCTGTCAACCTGCCTACCGTGCTCCATTTCCTTCTACACCTTCAGCAGCAGGGCCTAACCTTTCCTTCTCTGAAGGTCCACCTTGCCGCCATCGTGGCATACCAACCTCCATGGTCTCCATCGGCAGCTCTCTTCCACGATGATACCGTGAAGCAGTTTCTGAAGGGCCTGCAGCACCTTTATCCACCGGTATCACCACCGCTACCGCCGTGGTCGCTTTTCTTGGTGCTATCGCAGTTGACGAGACCGCCCTTCAGACGCATGGCCACTGCTGATGACAGGCTTCTCACCATAAAGACTGCCTTCTTGGTGGCTGTCACCTCAGCCAGGTGGGCGAGTGAGCTGACAGCCTTACGCTCTGATGAACCCTACCTCGTCTTCCATAGGGACAAGGTGGTCCTCCGGCCTGACATCTCCTTCTTGCCAAAGGTGGTGTCCAACTTCCATCTCGGACAAGACATCATCTTGCCAACCTTTTATCCGGACCCGACTACACCTTTGGAGCGATCCCTCCACTCCCTGGATGTTCGTCGGGCCTTGGCCTTCTACATGGACTGGACTGCACCTTTTCGACAGACCCCGCACCTTTTTGTGTGCTATGGCAGGCGTCGAAGAGGCCACAAGGTGTCCACCCAACATTTTTCAAAATGGGTGGCCCAGACTATCCTACTAGCATACGAGATGGCTAGGAAGCCTCTGCCAGCCTTGCTCCGGGCTCATTCAACCAGAGCCGTGGCGACATGAGCAGCTCTCCTGCAAGAAGTCAACTTGCAGGAACTGTGCCGTGTGGCGACCTGGTCCCAGTCATCGACTTTAGTGCGCCACTACAGACTTGACTGCCGGTCCCGTAGAGATGCCCATTTTGGACATGCGGTGCTGGCTTCCGTTCTCTAGGACCTGACCCACCATCCAACCGGTAAGCTACAAAGTCTCCTAGTGTGTGAGGCACAGAGACCACGAAGAAGAAGAACAGGTTGCTTACCTGTAACTGTGGTTCTTCGAGTGGTTATCTGTGCCCTCACACACACCCGCCCAGCCGTCCCCTCTTTCTCAGGTCCCTTATTGGCAGACTACAGAATTGAGGAGAGGCTGTTGCTCGGCGGGCTGAGCATGCTCAGTACGGGCATGGGGGAGGGGTTCCCGCCAAGCTACTAAGCTCTAGAATCTTCCAAACGCTACCGCGCATGCGCGAAAGCTCCTAGTGTGTGAGGGCACAGATGACCACTTGAAGAACCACAGTTATAGGTAAGCAACCTGTTCATCCTAAGCATTTCAGATAAGAGAGGTTCAACCTGAATTAATTGTTCATACCGTACTTTGAAATACAGTGGCTCCTCCACTTTCGTGAAGGTTTCAGGCACAGAACCCTCACAAAAGTCAAACCGCAAATAACCCCACTCCTGCCTGAGTGAGTCCTCCCTGCCCCATTCCCTTGCCTTTTGCCTCGGCATGCTTACCTTCCTTCCACATACCTGGATAAAAGGCAAGCAAATGGAAGGGGACAGCCTTGTGCGTGGAGAAGGTACATACATGCCCCCCTTTTCATTCTCCCCCTCCCATTCACTCACCTTTTGCTCACACACACTACCTTACTTCTCTGCACCCAAGAAAAGGCAAGGGAATGAGGGGGGAAGGCCCTTGCACATCTCCCTTCTCTGAGTGTGGGGCTCCCCATTCCCATTCACCTGCCTTTTGGCTGGGCGCAGAAAACAGGCATGCACCAGGGCAAAAGGCAAGGGAACAGGAAGGGGAGAATGGGGGGGAGACAAGCAAGCATCTTGCAAATAAACAAATTCCTGAAGGTCAAACCCATAAATGTGGAGAGAGGACTGCGAACTACTCAAAAATATACAAAGGAAAATGCATCTAAAATTCTTAAAAATATACTGTTTTTTTTTCTCTCCTATAGGATGCCTGGTGATAGCAGAGAACAAGAGAAGACGAAGGTTCCCACCTCTGAAAATGAATGAATGCAGCCTAAATTTTTGTAAAGTACATTTAAAGACAAGGATTTGCATTTGACGAACTACATTGCTGAAAATTTTAAATAATTTTATAAGCATAGTATTTTAATGTGTACAATTTCATGGAGGTTGTGAAGAATCTCCCTTTAACCTTTGTTTTTAAAGTATTTAAACATCCTGATAGCATTTGGCCCAGTATTAACAAGCAATACGCAGTTCAAACATAAAGCGTAAATCATTTTAGAGATTGAAAAGTGTTTGTATGTTTCAGGATTAGTACCGTAGTATGTTTATCTAACTACTGTATGTTCACTTTCTGGTTTAATGACAGGAAACTAATTTTTCTTTTGACATTGCCAAATTGCTTTACTTGTATAAATCTATTTTCTTTCTGTTGTCTGTGCATAGTTTTCAGAGTTGTTGTTTGCCAAAGTGTCTGTTCACTGTGTTTTGTAAGAAGCCAAGAGCATTTTGTAGCAGCTAAAATGTAATGTATGGGTACATTGAGTCAGTCCTTTATAAGAAGTTGGTTTTGTTCTTGGAAGCTAATTGTGCCAATTTAATATGCTCTGACTTTCTGTGGTATGCTTTTGGTATTACTATCATACGAAGGAAACTTGACTGTTTCCGTTAGAATTATTGATGCAAATTGGTCGTAAAACACTCTCTTGAAACAATTTGTTTTTTTAAAAAAATTAAAGTTTATGCAGAAAAAAAGAGGTTCTCTTTACTTTTCCTGGAACGTCCCAATTAAAGGATAGCGAGCTTGCTCACTTAGGCTGACCCATTAATCTGACTTCCTGGGCTTCATGGAGGGCCATGGCAAAGGTATCTCACAGATCCATTCACTAGTTTTATCCTAAGAGGTTTACTAAAAGCTTTTTTTTCCCTGCTTTGCGGCACCTCCACATTAGAACCAGTAGAACTATATGTGTGAGTGTAAGGAACAGGACACATTTTTTCTTAAGATGTGTTTATAGTTGAATAGTGCTTGAAATCAAAGAAGAGGCTTGTTAATTAAAATATGTGAAGTTCAGCCCCCATGACTTTAGCCCCAATCAAGAAATTTCCTATCATAAAGCAACTTGAAGTAGGCTGTGATGTGGTAGACAAATTAAATTAAATTAATAGGTGAGATGTATTTTATATATTTGATGGCAGAGGGTAGCTTTAAGTAGCAGTTTTTGTTTGGTTTTATGAACAGATCTAAATTTCTTGATGCATGTAATCTGATGCATGATCTGCCTTCTGTCGTATTTGTTTTCTTTGCATACTTAAATATTCTAATTTTATTCTATATTGTATAATATTCTAATATTGCTGCTGAAACAGTAGGTGGCACCATTACGTTGTAAGATTTTCCATATACATTAGAACACACTTCATTTTTGGTCTTACAGCTCTTACCAAATAATTATGTAGTGGCAGTAGTAGTTTAGAGAACCAGCATGATGGTTTGAGAGCTAGATTACAATTCGGGAGACCAGGGCTTAATTCCCCATTCAGCCATGGAAACCCACTGGTGACTTTGGATGCATCACACACTGTGAGACCTCAGAAAACCCCATGATAAGTTCACCTTAGGGTCACCACAAATTGGAAACAACTTGAAGGTACACAACAACAAGTAGTCGTAGTTCATTAATGCTTAAAACATAGACCATTCGCATACAAATCAAGTAAATATAGTTTTAAAATACAACATGGAATAAATAGCATATATATTTAGAATACTTTTAAAAATTCAATAACATTAAAACACTTGCATATAAACAACCATGCTATGATTAGATAAGAACATCCACAAAAAATCAACTGCAATATCACCATCTATCTTGCCTGAATTTTCATTGCTACTAAGGCAAAATGAGAAATCTTTTTCTGACAAGAGGTAGAAAATCCTTTCTATAACACTATTAGAGCATTATTCTAACACTATTAGAATCTATAAAAAATAGATTCCCCCAAATTAGTTCTTGGTTCTGCATATAAAGAACAAACAACGAGGCAACTCCTCACAAATATGCAGGTAGAGGGCCAAAAGAGTATGAGAGCATCTGCCTTCAATCATAGCTGTAAAAATGGTTTGAAACATAAAAGCTTGCCTAAGTTTTAAGGAATTAGAATGACTAATAATCTTTCTGTCCAGGTGAATGCTTTTGTCAAAAATGTACTCATGGAACTTCTATTTTGAATTCAGGATGGGAAAAAAATTGTGAACTGGACTAAGATATGATTGAAGCAACTTCTGACATCTTGAACTCCAAACTTTTCAGTTAACTGTTCAAAACAACTTGAGGAAATCCTGACTGGAGATTTTTTTAAAAAAAATTCTCCAGTAATTAAATAAATTAAAATGAATGCAAGGTCTAATGGAAGAGAAACCCAATCTCTGCCCAAACCAAAGCTGCAGAAATGCCCACTGAAAGAATTAAACATTTCTTGAGAAGTATATTAAATATATCTGGAGACAACACATTTTCTCCTGGGGTATTACTGGGAGCAAGAGTTCCAATCAGCTTCTTCATCTCAAACATGGACACAGGAAACCAATAAGGCTGAGTACTTTCAAAAACAATAGAAGAGTGGTTCCATCTGGGTACAGCTCCATAAAGTCTGCTAAAGTGAATATGCTATTGATGTGCTGACATTTGCCCAACTATTATAGGTCTAACGTTGTGTATACTTATAGAAACAACATCCCAAGATTGCTTCTCATTCTAATTGCCTGTTGAGAGTAGTCCATTGGTAATTCTTGGGCAGCTCTACATTCATGATCAAAACCATCTATTAGTCACTAGTTTTTTTCAATTTAGGTTGCTTGTTGCAGAGTAGTCTGGATCTAAGATTTTGAATAATGGCTTGATAAATATTCAAAATAAAATTAGAGGCTAAAAAATCTTGGCGAAAAGATTTAAAAGTAGTACTGTCAAGTATGTGACGGATAGAGGAGTCCAGATTAATTCATCACTGTATTCACTGTTCCCCCAAATGGATTCCATATAAATTTTGAGAAGGTCATGGGAGACAAAGAACTGGAAAATTAAAATAACAGCAGCAAATGAAAATGATTGCTTTCAAACCTGTTGTGAGCTTCAAATCTATGAACGTCAGCAAGAAAAACTGGCACAAACTACCATATTACCTATTGTGGTAACAGCCTTGTTGGTGAAGTAAGTATAGGCACCCATCATTTCAAGAGACTGTGTGGTGTGGTATTTAGAGCGTTGATCTATGCCCTTGAAGACCTGGGTTCAATTCCCTGCTTGGCTATGGAAACTGTGTGACCTTTGGTGCATCACATACTCTTAGACCCAGAAAACCCCATGATAAGTTTGCCTTAGGATTGCCATAAATTGGAAATAACTTGAAGACACACAACAACAACAACCCATCATTTCGTTATGATGGCTTCAATGAAGACATTGGAAATGGTGCAGAGAGAACTTCTAAAAACTTCAGGCCTATTGTTATTTTTACTTATATTCTGAGAAATCCTAACTGCAGGTGTAACTTCAAGTCTTGTCCAAAATTAGAACTTTCCACTTGTTTCAAGCTGGCTTCAACTGTAGCATTAAAATCAAAACAGGTTTCAGATAGGCTATTCCAAACACTTTAGGGACCTACATTTTAATAAACTAGCTGGAAA
>CAOLHI010005603.1:0-62287 GCA_948474755.1 Ctenosaura bakeri
ATCCAACCACCTAGAAACAATCTTTCTGGCTATAGCTGGACATTATATATTGCAGAAAGAAATTTTTGGCTAGAATTGGGCTACATGGACAGTATATATCAATTTTTGTTGTTGTTACGTTGTGGTGATAGCATGTAAGACTTCTGCCAGTAACTATGTTAACCTGTGTGTCTTTGTATCCAGCCAGTGTGGAATAAGGCTGCTAGCAGAATGTACGAAAGTACAGATGACCTTTTATAGTGAAAAGTTTGGATAGTTGCTGATGTGCCAATGCCAGATAACATCCTTAAAAATTCATAGTCATGATGTAAACTCTCATGAGAATTAAATTTTCAGAGAGGACAACTGATATGAGTGATGTCACAAAAAAGTATTTAAAGTGGTGAATTGTGGGAGAAACTGTACAAATACTGAAAAAAGAAAAAAAAAGAAAAATATTTAAGAAGTTTTTAAATGAATATACACAGTAGGTGAATAATATTCTCTTGTGTGCAAAGAACCTTATGGAAAGCCAGATATTAAATAGTGCAAAATCTTGGTTAATTGCTAATTGTAATAATGTAAGATACTAATGTGCACCTCATTTTTGCAACAAATGTCATTTGGAACTGGCAGTTCTGAATGCTGGAAAGACATAATTATAAGGGACATCTTAGTATACTTTTCTTTGATCTCCTCATTGAGACTTCTGTAGAACAAATGTTGACTTCTGCTTCCTAACCATTTCCTTTCATGTTGTGACATATTAGACAGATACTACCAAAAATAATCCCAAAGGAAAGTGGTCAAGATGGCTGCAACAACTTCATATGCCTGGAGAAGAGGTAACGTAACTTCAGAATATGTGTAGTTACTATACTCATCTAGTTCACCATTTCATATTATTTTATATCATAGTATTTATACATCTTATATTAATAGACAGTTCTTTTTCACATTTTTTTTGCCATGATGTCACACAAGACAATTTGTAATGTCATTTTTGCATGATACATATTCCTTTCAATCCAATTGGCATGTGGGGAGATTTGAGACCCTTTTAAATTACATGGTTATGGCACTTTAATGCTACTTTAACTGCTGTAGTTGCATCCCATGGAATGCTGAGGTCTATAGTTTGGTGAACACTAGAGCTTGTTGGCTGAGAATTCTATCTCCGTAAGGAGGAAATTCCAAGATTCCATAAGATGCAATCATAACACTTTAACTGTACAGTGTGAAAGAGCCCCTGGTATTTGCCCTATGAAATTGCCTGCAGTGTGTTAACAGTTCCCTTGATGTGTGACCAAACTTCTGTGAAAAAGAAAAATCACAATCAGTGAAGAACTAGCAAAAAGTGGTTCCAAATGATATGTAAAGGTCATAGTTAAAATAAGTAAGCAGTAAAAGGATTTAACACAAAGGAAGAAGAATGCGATTATAATATTGTGAAGACAAGTAACGTTTTATTTCCCTTGAGTGCCTCCTGGAGAAAGTGAGGAGTAGTTACATGACAGAGTGCTATTGCTTCTGAGGGGCTTTGGCGTGCCTAACTTTTTCTAACCTGCATGCTTTATTCTACAGTTTGGCTTCATTAAAAATATTTAAGTGTCAAATATTCATGTTAATACAACAGTAGCAAAGATGGCTTACACCTGTAGATGGAGCCAAACCAATTTTTTAAAGAAAGGTATAAACCTAATAAAGCAACTGTTACCTAACTTTTCACCAAAAGCATTTCTAAATTGGCTTTGCTGAAGCTGTTGCTGCCAACTTGACAAAGAAAAAGAAATGAAAAATGGACCAACACCAAGGAAAGGAATAAACTGTGAATTAGTAACAAATAAAGGAGAATCACAACAACAAAAATGTTAGAAAGATGTGAAGATATGAACAAATGCCAAAACTTGATTGTACTTCAGATTAATCCTGAGAAATAGCATTTTGTGGGAATTAATTATAAGATATTGTGTATAAAGCACTAGTAATTGAACATCATGCCTGGATTTGATGATGTGTGGCTGGCATCTTGTTGTTTAGTTCAAAATAGAGTAGACCCATTTAATCAATTGTTGGAACATGTAGATAAATCTAATGGATTCAAGTCATGATTAGAAGAAAATTTAAACTTCTGTTAGTACTTAGTTGACAGACTGTCAATGAATACCAGGTGCTTGAGGCTATATTTCAGAGCAAGGAACTGGCAAAGCCATGTCTGAGTATTCCATAGCTAAAACAAGCCCTATGAAATTTATGAGGTTGCCATAAGTTGACAGATGACCTGAAGGCACATACACACACATTGAAGCTGTGAGCATTGGTTTTTTTGCATCAGGACTCCCAGATTCCCCAAGACTTCCTGTGTCCTGTATGTAAGTATGTATGGTGTATTTTAAGTATTTTAGTTGTTTTAGTTCTTAAATGTCTTAAAAGTAGTGTTTTAGTTGCATGTATGGTTTTATGCTTTTTACTACTTCTATATTCTATATCATTTTAGATCTTCTGTTTCAATTTATGCTGCAAGCTGCTTTTGGCATCCATTCAGGAGAAAAGTAAGACATAAATTAAATAGAAAAGTAATAAAAAGTAACATTTCCAAATGTTAGTGTGGTCTCCTGGATTTAGGTTACTAGAAACATGGTGAACCTAAAAGAAAAACAAAAACTCAGAAGCCTGGGAAGGGTAGAGATGAATGTCCCCTAGACCTTTGTCCTCTGACTGGTTCACTTCCACCTTGTCTAGCAGAATGGGGGCTCGAGTTATTCCACCTACTAAAAAGCAATAGGCAGCTGCCACTTAAAGACAACGAGAATAGGGGTTCTTTAGGGGGTATGGCTGCAGCAACATTTAACTTTGGTTACATTTGATTTTTACTGCTTTGGCCATTCTTTGTATGCTTATTACTGTGAGATATTTTATTGTACGGTTATTTTAATTTTGAGCTGTAACAGCTGTTAAATTACCGGTATCTGAAATGTTACTGGTTTGTATCATGCAACTTTTTCAGATGCTACTGTAAGTTGCTTCTCCATGGTTTTTCCACTGAGAGACTGCAGGCAAGGAAATGTGAAGCTAATCACAGTGACAAGCAAACATAGGCACAGATGGGCAATTTATATATTTATAAATGTATATATCTTAAGGAAGACCCATACTTCATGAAATTCCTGTTCTTGACACAGCAGTATCTGTGGAATATCTGCATTTCCTGCAGATCTTAAAGATGCAGGAGCTCTGGGAGTCATAAAGGGATCATTGAGGGATACACAGAACACCTTGAGCCTGCTGGCTGTGTAGCCCTGCATTACATGCAAAGAAACCCCAATTTTCTCTTTGCTGTCTATAAAGCAAAATCAAATGGAGTGCTTCTGACTGAGCAGTTAACAGTGTGTGTCCAGGCTGGGAAACCCCTTTTGGTTCCCATACAATTTTCTTAATGGAAAAATAATTTGCATAATATTGAAATATGTTTGCTTGCATTTTGGAAACTAGAATATAGCAACACAGAAAGACTGACTGCTGATACATGATAAGTACAATGAGGAAAAATGGAAAAGCCAAATGAGCATGGCGGCGGGGAGCAAGAAATAAAAAAAAGGGGGTAAAGAGAGAGGGAAAAAATGGAACGAGGAGAACAAAGGGATTTCTAACCTTGAGATGTTTGTGGAGACTGAACTAGCATCAGGACTGAGAGAAAGGGAGAGAAAGAGTGGAGAATGAAGAAAAAAGAGTTGGGCTGGTAGAGAAAAGAGAGAAGAAGATGTGACTAACGGTTTTTAACTCTCGCAAAGTTGGTGCTTTTGCTAGTTATTCATAATGAAGTATTTCATTCTAGGCCATAAGCATTGCCATTGCTAACGCAACCTCACAGTATAGTCATACCGGCCTGCCATTCAGATCATATAAAGAACTGCCAGATTCTGCACTAGAAACATTTTGGATGCAGTGTTCTTTTTTAAGATACAGAATCCACCAAACTAAATTAGTATCTGGTAGACAGTGTGGTACAGTGGTTGGACTGCAATTGTAGAAACCAGGAATTGATTCCCTGCTCAGCCATGTGTTGTCATGTGCCTTGAAGTCATTTCTGACTTACAGCGACCCCAAAGTAAATGTAACATAGGGTTTTCTGTGACTGAGAGTGTGTGATATGCCCAAGGTCACCCAGTGGGTGACCTTGGGCATATCACACACTCTCAGTCACAGCAAACCCCATGCTACGTTTACTTCAGGGTCGCTGTAAGTCAGAAATGACTTCAAGGCACATGACAACAAAAAGATCAAAGAATTTCATTTCATTTAGGTTCTTGACAATACTAGTTTGTGTTTGATGCATATTTTTTAGCAAGTACACACAGCTATGCTTCAGCCATTGCAGGACATGGTGATAAGAAAATGAAACTGCTTTTTCTGTATTCTGTGGTTGTAAATCATGGTGAATAACTTTGATGAGTGTGAGAGCCAATTTCTGCCCCTCAAATCTCTGACTGTGAAATCTCTTTATGAATTCTGGATATGAAATCCATTCTAATTCTTACTTGACTGCATATCAAGAGACTATGGCCACTTCCTCCCTATACTGTTATAGTGCTATTATTCCACTTTCAACATCCTGTGGAATTCTGAGGCCAATGAGCCCTCCCTAAACTGCAAGCCCCAGTGAATAATAGCACTATAATAGTGTAGAGCAGAAATGACCTCAGTTGATTTGATAATTTTTCAGTACCTCATATGCATTATCTTGGTAAACCTTACAGTGGTAATCCTTATATCTTATTGTATTGTGGATGATAAATTATTATAATGATTTCCATATCACAGATAGGACTGGGCATTGAGTAATTTAACTGTCAGAACTGCCAGAAGTAAAAATGCTAAAACTTGCTAAAAAATTCTAAATGCTCTTCCCTAAACTATGTGTGAGGTCTTGTACTGCTTTAAAGTTATATTAGTATGGGAAGTCATAATCTCTCTTTTGTGTATTTTATTTATAACATCAGCCATTGTGTTGTAGTGGTTTGACTCTGGAGCCCAGGATTTGAATCCCTGCTCAGCCATGAAAACGCACTGGGTGACCCTGGGCAAGTCATACTCTTTCATCCTCAGAGAACGGCAAAGGCAACCTCTCTCTGAACAAATCTTGTCAAGAAAACCCCATGACAAGTTTGCCTTAGGGTGGCCACAAGTCAAAAATGACTTGAAGGCATGCCACCAGACCACCACCACAACAATTATAATGTCTTGTTGGAAGTATTTAAGTGAAAGACTTTTTATATATATTCAAATCCAGCCCTGTATATGTAAGAACTCCCAAGAAGTGAGGCATAGGATTGCAGCTTCAATGTATTAGTTTTAGGTAACACTTTGCTATTGAAGATATTCAGATATGGTTTTTGTGGGATAAATTAACACTAGCCAATTTTTGTACCTTTGTACAAGGATGTACCTTTTGAGAAACAGTATCTGTCATCACATAGAAATCATACAGAACTGAGCAGAGTTCACATGGACAGACATTAGTTCAGACAAATGGACTGGGCCATTATTAATGGCCAGATTTCATGTTATAACAAATGGGACATCATCTCCATATTTTACCCTTAAATTTAGATTGTAGATTTGAGCCAAACTTCCGTCTATGAGTTCTGCACTTCTCAAGCCATTACTATGCTGCAATGATTCATTGATTTCATTTCCATCAAGCTTTCCCTCATGAAACTTCCATCAAAATGGAAGGTGGACCACCACAAACAAACAGGGGGGAAAAAGGAAAGGAAAAAAAAAAGAACATGTTATTATTAAGTGAAAACAAAACAAAAAAGAAGGTGAAGTCAACCTAGTGCACCAACTGATTTGCTGTATAATGGATGAGATACTGAGGTTTCAATTAAAAAAATTGCAGACTTCTGAAAAGTAAATAAAGAGTATTAAACATAGCCTTAGAACAAACTATGTTTTTTTCCCCAGCACAAGTACAAAATCAGTATGCATGCTTGCTTCTTTTAAGCTGGAAATGTCAACAAGCAAAGCAATATCCATGTATATCAATTATGTATGATATATCTCCATGTTGCTCTCTGCATTGTCCTGTAAAAACTTAGTAAAGGGCAAAATAGGTGTAAATTTAGATGTCATTATCGTAAATATCTTTGGATTCAACTAATAAGTATGAATTTATTTACAATGACTTATGAAATGGTATTTTTGCAAAGTGTGTTCTTCCCAAAAGGATGCTGATTGCAACTATTTTTTTAAAAAAAATCTGCTTCTGTTTGTTTTTCACGTTTACATTATTGATAGCCCTCAGACATATAATCATTTTCAGTTTTATTTCTCCTTGAAAAGGCCTTATAGTATTTCTTCTTGTTGTGATAATGATAGAACATTTTCCTAAGACAGTAAGAAATAAGGAAATATCCATGCTTTCACCGAAGTTTGTGGCCAACTAGCTAAGGTCACTTTTAGCTCTTGAGTATTCTGGACTGTGTGATGACTAACCATGGAATAACAAGACCTGACACAGAAAGCCAAGTTAAATAAGGGCCACTTTATTTGACCTCAAGCCTATTTAAGTTGTATTGGCCTGGAAATGGAGCAAGAGAGGGCAGCAACTTAATGTGGGTCCAGCTGAGGCCAAATGTCACTCCTTGACTACCTCCTCAGCCTTCCCTTGGATGAAACATTGGAATACTGAGGGAAATCTAATAATTGGGTTGCTCCTCAGTCAGTCTAATTGGAAGGTAGACCCAGGCAACTCCTATGCAAGACCCTACAAATGAGATCCTGAATCAGTTTAGCCTCAAAGGTAGCCTCCTTTCCTTCGGTCTAGAGACCCTCGATCTAGGGACCCAACCAAGAAGTTTCAGACCCCTACTCTATACCAAAAGGGAACAAGAGGTGTACACCGAAGTCTTAATATTTTATGCCCACTACCTGCAGAATGATAGCCTGTTTAAATATACCACCCAAAGCTAATTGCCCAGGTCCCCCAAATACAATATAGGGTAGGGGGAAAAAGCAGGGTGGAGGACATTCCTAACTAGCTCCAAAAGCTCCAAAAGCTCACGCTGTAATGGAAGTGTGTGGGTAGGCTGAGCAATGACAATCAAAGAGTGACTGGAAGGGCATGGCCAGGCAATATATAATCTCAGACTGTGCCCCATTTATGTGCGGTGTTCTAGTGCCCAGGGCCAGATGCAAAGCACCCTGCTGTCTCCCATGGAGGTAATCAAAGTACTATCATCCTCTTCAGCATTGTTAGCTGGACTCCAAAAAGGTATAATCTACTGAGGAACAAAGAAATCTAAAATTCATGTTTGTGTGATATCTGTTGGAGTGATGTACAGAGCTATTTCATTAGACGAGTTCAGAAACGCTAAAACAAAGCAATAGCAGCAGCAGCAGCAACAACCACACCAGGATATTAATATTGTTTTAAAAAAATCAACAATATGCTTATAAGCTCACTCCAAAAACAGAGGAGAAAGAAAGTAAACCTGATGTTAAAAGTGTTGAAACAAAAGTCTTTTCTCCAGCTTGTATAGGAACTGACCAGGCATAGAAGCTCTGTCCTCTTTGCATCTCTGTTCCAGTGGATACTCTACCAGACACAAGCAGCCAGAAGACTTGATCTGATCGTAGTACTGGTTGATGTTATCTCTGCTTGTATAGTCAGATATGGATACATACAGATAGATAGAGCCATAGAAGTATATTTGATATGCCAACGATGGAGAAATGGTCCCAGTAATGTGTTGTTCTTTGGCTACATAGGCTGGCATACTGTTGACTAGCCCCAATTAGAATAGACCTGTTCAGTCAATTGTTGAATTGGGACTCAACCTGTAGGTAAGTCTCACTGATTCAGTGGGTCCACTCAAGACTAACAATACGATTTAGCCAATGCACATACAGAAATGAAGACGCCACGATGATTTCACCGCAAAATAAGGGTAAATGGATTATGCAAGTAAGATGTATTTTCACACTTGGAGAGGTGGCACCCAGTATGCACAGGAGAGAACTTTACTCCCTGCTCCATCTCACACACACAACTTTATATTTGCAGTTTACACATTGTATAACTAGAGTAGTCCTGTTCTGTTACTAATGCATTTTCTGTAACATGCAAAGAGAGGAACACCAAGCCCTATCCACTTCCATTACTGGTTTCCTAATGTGGAAAATGACATGTCTGAAGAGAAGTTCCATTTACTTGGAAGTTCTCCTTGTAAGATTTCTGATTTTTCATGTGAACAGGAATTTCTCTTCAGATAAGTTATTTTCCTTATAAAGAAAATGACAATGGAGGAGGGCAAAGCTAGGCAGTTCCCTACTCCCATGTTCAGGAAAGGGTAGTGTGTAATGCCTAAACAGATGTATTTTTATTGAAACAGAAAGGGAAGGGAGGCGAGGCTGGTTAATCACAGATAGAAGCCATTTCTGCACTAGATTGTTATAGTGCTATTATTCCATTTCAACATCCTATGGAAACCTGGGGTTTGCAGTTTAGGGAGGGGCCTTTGGTCATAGTTGACAATAATTATTTTAGAAAGGAAGTGACCAGCCAATCTGGAATTTACATTTTGAATATTGAAGTCAAATTCCAATTTTTCAATCTGATTCTTTCCAACATAATTTGTGAGAATATTTTAGAACATTGGCCTCATGCAGAATAAGACAGATTCTTATATCCAAGAGTAAAATATCCAAGAGTAAATTCTTATATCCAAGAGTAAATAGCGACTGAGTAACAACTTCACTCAAAGACCCCTCCCTAAACTGCAAACCCCAGGATTCCATAGGATGTTGAAAGTGGAACAAGAGCATTATAACAATCTAATGTGGAAATGGCCTATGTCTGAAAACTGATACTGTGCTAAGCTAGATTTAGATGGAATGTTCCTAATGCTCATAATATTAACCAAAGATAAAATACCACAAATTTCCTTGAGTTATTCATTGTTGTTGTTGGGCCTTCAAGTCACTTCAGACTTATGGTGACCCTAAGGCAAAACTATCACAGGATTTTCTGGGGCTGAGAGTGTATGATGCACTCAGGGTTACCCATTGGGTCTTCATGGCTGAGCAGAGAATCAAACCCTGGTCTCCAGGGTCATAGTCCAACATTCAAGCCACTATATCACATTGGCTCTCAGAGTCATTCATACTCTTATTTTATTTCTGGATCTCTGCTCGTTTCCTGGTTCAGCATTTTTTCTTCTTTTATCCTAGTTAGAGATCAAGAATATGCAAATCAAAGTCTTAAGCAAGAGAACAAGCAACTGTTTAGCCACTGTCAGATGGTTCATAAAGTAAGCGCTAAGCTTTATAATTATCTGAGGGCAAAGGGAATAGGAAAAGCCAAGTTGCATATTTCAGAGGGTTAATGAAATCCAACTGCTTAGTCTGATTTGCTGAGAAGAAAATCAATTGTTCTTAAAAACAGAAATGGAGTGACTTATTTGTGTTTTACAAAAAAAAAAGTTATTATTTTTTCTTACTATCCATGTAAGTAACAATACAGTTTGTCACTTCTGTGCTTTCTGGCACACTATCATCTGGATCATCAGAACTCATCTGGTAGTTAAATCCTTTGACTAGGTCATCTGCAACTGCATAAGCCTATAAGCCATCTGTGTATACATGTATTTAAATTTGTGTCCTATCTTGTAACAAAAAGAATATTGGCAATTAACTCCTTATAATATGGAAGACCTCTGTTAATATAAACTGGAAATGTTTTAGGAAGACAATGATGTCTCAAGTGCCCTGTGTCTAAAATTTGTTTGGTAAGAGGGATAAATGTCAGTCCTGAAATATCAGTTTCTATTCTTCAGTTAATAAATACCTGATACAAGCCTTAGTGTGGGTTACATTACTCACCACCCACAAGAATTTAGTAGCTTATGAAAGAACACTATAGCTCTTCCGCTCCATGGCCACCATTATAGGACATCATGCCACTATTGATCTTCTTCTTGATTTCTCCATAGCCCTCAGAGTTTTTTTTATCTATGTTATGCTCCAGAAAGCTCGGCATCCTCCCAGCCACAATAAAAATAGAAATGAAGAACAGAAGCAGAAGAATAAAAGGGCCAGAACCAATTTTTAAAACAGAAAGCTAAGCCTCAAATGGGAACTTTTTTTAAAAAAAACACTAAATATATATTACTATGCATTAGCAATGCATTTGGACACTAGTTTTTTTGTTGTTTTTTTTAAGGGGCAAAACCATGTGAACTCGCTTCTTCCATCACTAACATCTACAGGAACTCAATGGCAGAATAGCTTATACATATGAAGTAGCCCTTCTGCCTATAGTTTGCAGAACCCCTTTCTTTACAGTCATGTAGGCTTTATGCATGTTACCCATTTGTGCAACTGGGGAGGGCGTCTCATGCGAAAAGCCTCATCAGGAACGCTGCCACTTCCCTGCTCCTGCGTCCCACAGGTCGCTTCCTGGTAGCGCGACCAGCGCGCTAGCGCCCCTCCCCTTCCTTCCGCAGTGCAGTCTGGGAGCTGTAGGCTGCGGTGGGGGAGGAAGCGCGGCCGGCCCGGCTCATTCGACGCACTGCACGCAGGTAAGTGCATGAGGGCCCCGGGAGCATTGCGCGACCGCGCAGTATTTTCAACTTAGAGCCAAAAATAAGAAAATGTGCGCGCATCCCGCTTTAGGCTTGTGAGCGTCGCGTGAATGGGAGTGCATCGTACAGACCGACGCTCCCATTCACACGATGCTCAAGGGGCCCTCGCGCTATAGAAACTGTGTGCGAAAAGGGCCATAATCTTGAGAGGGGATTTATCCTCTAATCATTTTAACTACTTGCTTGCTGTGTAAGTAGTACATAGGCCCAAATTCAGTTTAGTATGCAACAATTTTTGAGAAGCTGTGATAAAAGGATTAACTCATCTCAAATCTGAAAATCAAAGTCTGGCATCCCACCTAAAATACCTACAGTATCTAATTAACCTGAAATGAAAAGGACTAGCAATTTTCTTATTTAAAAAACAAACAAAAAGTGAAATCCTCGTGTGATTGTTTTTAAATAAAGCTTATAAAAATTCTCTGGGCAACTACCCAAGTGGTGGACCAATGTAGGAAATTACTTTAACACATCTCCTACCAGAAGGCTTCATCAGGAAGAGGTGATCTGCTAGTTTTCTCTGGTGGAGAAATTAAACTCTATGCAGAAAGCTTATACATGGCTCTCCACTCAAATCCCTTTTTAATCCTGACTTTGAAGGTTTCAGTGGGATTTGTGAATTACAGAGACCTTATGCTGACCTTATGCAAATGACAGAATGTCATCCTGTGTTAACATGTTGTTCGTACAGCCGCTTTTTAAACAGTATCTCATTGTTACAAAGCTGACAGGCTTTCCCCCTCTGCCTGTGTTTTTTTAACTTAGGCTTGCCATATTTACCTTGTTCTTCTTTCTCTTTCGGTGAAATCTCAAAAGTTCTTTATGTTGTCTTGACACAAAGTTTACAGCTGCATATTCCAGAAGTGCCGAGAATACAAAAAGCAGGCACACAGCCATCCAGATGTCAATAGCCTTGACGTATGATACCTATAGATAGCACAGAGTAGAAGACTGCTGGTATTAGAAACGCAGATGGGAAGTTTAGTGTCTCCTAATGTCAAGGGAAAAGAAATATATTTCCTCACACCAGAATGAAAACTAGCTCTGTAGAAAGGGCAAAGGACAAAACTGTATGTCTGCTAAAAATAATGCTTTATGAAAAAACTATTATCCCAAATGCACTTTCCTAAAACTATTTGTGCCATTAAATATAAAATGTTTAGAATGAAATACAGAACCACAAAACAAAGTGTTGACACTGACACTGCAAGTAGGAAAAAAAAAGCACAAATCTTCAAAACCTAGCTATTTTTCTGTGTTTTGCACTGTGTCCTCTTATGCTCAAGTATGCAGGCACTATCAGCTTGGGCAAATAGAGTTCCACAAGCTTGTACATAGTAGATTGGATCATAAGAGAACCAATTCAAGTACATGCACAGAAAGGAGTTTGCATCTCCTTGACCTATTTGTGATGTACAAAAAACATCTCTAGATGTGGTGGCCCATCGTGAGTTATGTGAGATGAGGCATGGAGGTGAGCAAGTGGTGAAAAGAGGGAAAAGTTCTTTCCAGAAATCTATTTAAGTTCTCAGCATCTGAGACTGATTTAGGACATTTTTTCCTTCCTCCTGAAACTTGCTCTTAGATGAGCCTACCATCCATTCAGAGATTATTTTCCAGAAGTACAGTTCAGGAAGTGTAGTTGGGAAGAGAATGGGAAAATTCACTTTCAAAAGCTTCCTTAAAGCTGCAGTCCTATGCACACTCTCCTAAGATTAAGCTGCACTGAAGACAATGGGTCTTACTTCAGAGTAAACTTACTTTGGTGAAATGATAGTACTGTGGATTCATTATAGCCAATGTGTTTGCATGTTACCATAAACAAGAGAGGTGTCCAAATTAAATGCAAGGTTTGCATCATGATTCTGTGTCACAGACTGTGTATCTATAGTAATTTTTAAGCCTATGTGTCTGAATAGGAAGATAAAAACTTTGCCCTCTTTAATTTCCAGAACCATGGCCATGGCCTGTCTGATTTTCTATACAGTGAATATGAACATTTTAGGACATTTACAAAAGCAAATTATTTGATATAATGAGAAACCGACCAATTCTGATCACTTCTCAGTGGTATAGTAGATGTTTATTCTTCTTGTAGCCACATAATGTTTAGTTTCAAAGTAATCTGGCCTTTTGTTTAAAAATAATTGTCAAAATTGAAAGTAGTAAGGTGTTAATTCAGTTTAGATGAATCAAAATTGATAAAAGAATCCAACTGCTAATTCCAACTAGAATAGAAAAATTGCATCCATGGGATGTACCTAAGTGTTGATTTACTGTTAAGCAATTGATTCCATGGGATTAATCTAGATAGGACTAGCAATTAGATTTTGGGCATTAATGATAAGGGAGCTAGATTAACTATGTTTGCTAAAGCTTAAGCATTCCTAACTTTTTTAGGGAAAACACACAAAATAGCTTTAGTTCTTATTTCCTCACTCCTTGTTTGATACAAAGTCAAGGTTAGGCTCTTTTTAATTGGTGCAATATAATATTTTCCTGGGAGCATTTGGAAGTGTTTTCAGAATGAGCATGTGTACTATTTTCTGGGACCACAGACAGTGTTTCACTTGAACTTCTCATTACACTCAACATGTGAAGAACAATTAAGCTACAAAGCTGATTGGACTATTTTCTTTCTTAGGCATGGACCAATTCTTTCTCAGAATAGAATAATGAGCATTAAAACATTTAAACAGTATGCATTATTTTCACTCTAGCCATTGTCATCATCATCATCATTTGAGTGATGTTTACTGTTTAAATTATTCTTTAGTTTCTGTTAGCTTCCTTGAACAGTACTTTGTTTTATAGAAAAGTGGAAGAAAAATATAATAATAAATGTGCCACCTTCTTCTGCAATACTACTTTGGTGTACTTTCAAGGTAAAAAAACAACAGAAGTTCATCTTGATGTAGTAATCAAATAATTGATATCACAGGATGCTATGAACGCCATACATATAAAATGAAATACAAGTAGCAGGTAAGCCTGGAGTAATAATGCTACTTCAGAAAAGTAGGTGTATTTATTGAATTATTTTGTAGCTAAACTGAAATGTTTGCAAGAAGAAAGTTAGATAAATTAATATTTTACTGTTATTTCTTATCAATAGCTTAGTAGCTGAAGCATTTAAAGGTAGAAGGGAGCAGGCCACAGAACAGAGCACAATGATATCACATCACAGTTGTTACAAGGGAGCCATGGTTTTCCAACTCCTCCCTTCTTCCCTGGCTTTACAGTTGTTGTTGGGTTAATTAATTTATAATTCTTATGGAACACTCTGGCGCTGGTTTAAAAAAATCCTCATTGTTGGTAATTTGCTTAGGTTAGAAGGGCTGGGATCCTAAGTATTGCCCTTTTGTGCATTTTAGATTTTGTTGTATTTTGCAACTCCAACATAGCTACACTTGAATATATTTCCTGGATTTGAAGTTACTGAATGCCACAACAAGGGGATACTTTAAGAAGAGGGAGCTAATGGACTGGGACTTAATTCTGTGAGGTTTTTGTCTCCAACCAAGGCAAAATTCTTTCCTTTGGACAACAATTGGCAAGTTTTATTTATACAGGACCTAAAAATTTTTTCCAGAGGTAACAGTGAAGGGATTTCTTGAAAAATTCAATGTTCTCTGCCTAGGAAAGGAAGCTTTGCACGGGACAGAGACAACCTGGATCTCAAGGGAAGTTACTTTTCTGTTGCTAATGGAGCTGAAATTTTATTACCTGTCTTTTATTGCCCTTTGTCCCTGGTTCCCACATGGCCAAAAAGGGAAGTGGCCTTTGCCTGCACTGAGATTCCTCCAGAACAACTGAACATCTGATACATAATGTAGGCCTGTGACTTTACTGTCATCACCTTTCTTCTTCTGTATGACTTTTTTAAATCATATTTTGCCTGATGAAGAAGCCAGTAGAGCTTTGAAAGCTTGCATGATTTATCTTTTACATTTCAGTTGGCCAATAAAGTTATTGATTTGGGATTTTGTTGTGTACTGTCCTTCAGGGCTCACTGCCACATCCTGAACATGTTCCCCAAGACTGGAGCTCTATCTCATAGAGGGCCACATGGAAACATCTGGGATGGCTGGAAATGGCCAGAAAGAGAAGTCAAAGAGCAAATCTCCCCTCCAGTTTGGAACTCTGCTTAAAACCTTGGAGGGAACACCTTTCCTAAGGCCCCTGATTCACTCTCTCTGGCATCATAAAATTTCCCTCTAAAACAAACAAACAAACAAACAAACAAACAAACAATGCTATATGTACTCAAGTACAATACTTAATCCGTGAAAGCTGAGTTTAAAAAAGCACTTATAAAGATGGTGCTGAAATTCACTATTTGCTTATCATGTTTGCAGGAATTCATCATGACATGGCCAATGGTGCTGTGAATTCTCTTTCTCTATAGTCCTGGTGACGGCTGGAGGAAGGTATATAGAGACCAAAATATGATAACTATTTTGAAACATGAAGACTAGTTTTCTGTTTGCCTCAAGGAGGCACCATCTCAGGCAAATGACAAAATCTTCCCCAATCCCCATAGATAGTTCTATATTTTTGGGGAGCCAATGTAATTGCCTTCTAAGGCACTTTTACTTCCAAAAGTTAAGAACTATTGTTAAAAAACCACTGCTAACTGATCTTAAGCGATCAGGAGGATAGGTAGTAGAGAAGGCAGGTATGTCAATAAAGAATTGTCCTGTACTAATGATCTTATATAATGAGAATATAAATTTGTAGAATGCATTTGGCATAGTCAAAAAAATTACAAAAGCAGTTAGTCTGATTAAAAGGGGGAAAGGCCCTCTCTTACCTTTCCTCCTTCAATGAACTCTGGTATACATATCTTACAAGGAGCATATTTTTCAAGGCTCTGAGGGCTTGAGCATGCTGTGCTAAAACAAAACACAATGTTCCATAATCAACCAAAATTAAAATGCACAAAGTCCATTAGCTTGCATACCTTCGGGAGTGAAGCCCGTGACCCTGAACTCTGTGTTGTCATAGTAAGTACAGTTGTTATACCTAAAGCAACTCTGGCTGGAGCTGCATCCATATTGATCCAAAAGGACACCCAGGACAGTATGACAATCAAGAGACTTGGTATGTACATTTGAATGAGATAATAACCCATCTGTCTTTCGAGGTGGAATCGAACTTCAATACATGTAAACTTGCCTGTTTGCAACAGAGAAGAACTGTTAGTGGAATTAGCATAGTTTTTCTTTACCAAGTAGTGCTTGATGCAGTTAAATAAAGATTTTAAGCAGTTTTCTGTTTGCAACCAATTATGGAAATGCCTAAAGTGTACCAATTTCTGTTTACTAGCTTATTACTTATCTGTTTAATAATGAAAGAATTTCTGTAATGTATTCATTTAATAGAACTTTGTCCTGCCTTTTATGTATTCATCTTTTTAATGGCAGCTTACACACCAAGTGACAAAACAAACATATAATAGAAATTACACAGTGGCAGCTGCTACCTTCCATTTTAGTGGGACAGAAATAACCTCTGAGACAAAATGTAGACCTGTGACTTTAACATCATCACTTTTCTTTTCCTATAGGATTTTTAACATATTTGCCTCATGAAGAAGCCAGTGAAGCTTCAAAAGCTGGCATGATGTATTTTCTACATTTTGGTTGGCCAATAAAGGTATCACTGTTTTGCTGATTTCAGTGGGACAACGAATGCAAGTGGCTCTCCAAGGTGCTGAATGCCATACACAAAATATGATCAGCACCTTGGATAGTTCCTTTAAAGTTTAAGGTAAAATTCAGAATAAAGCCCAGGGCAGGTCACCACCCACTTGATGTGGAAGCCAACAGCCACCACTAAATAATAGTCTATTAAAGTGATATTTAAAAGAAACCATTAAATACCATATAACAGATAAAAGCTTTAACATATAACAGATAAAAGCTTTATTAAAATAAAGTGCAATAAAATGACCACAAAGCAGAGGCTGAAGAGCAAAAAGGCTATCTCAAGATATTTTGCTTCCTGAGTTGGAGAAGTAAATGGCACTCCCCAAGTCATAGTGCATAGTACCCAACTCTGCTTGAGTTATGTTTGGTACCTGAGACAGAAAATCACATAACTGATTCTGTCTACCCACCAACACTTGAGCATAAATATGCACTGATAATAGTTCTAATGACTAGTAATTTGATTTTCTTAATGACTCCCCTGACTTAGGCTCCAGGACTATAAAAACCTACCTGTGTGACAGTTTCATTGAACTCATTAGAACCTACTTCTGAATAGACATGCATAAGTCTGCATGTTATGGCAGCTCTTAATACTAGGACACTCCTGCTTACACAGCAATAAATAAATACATACTCCTGCCCAGAAATGAATCAAAGCAATAGGGGTACATAAAAGTGGAAAAACTAAATATTGTTTTCTCTGTGTGAGATAAAAAAATAGCTGCTTCTTTGAATACTGCATACTTAAATCTTTGTTAACATCTTCCCTTATACTCTGATTGTTTTATGTGACTAAAAAAAAACCCTGTTATTGAAGGAATTCCCATATGGTTTCCTCCAGATTGATCAACACTGACACAAGGAAAGCTATAAGCAGCTGTCACAAAGGTGCTTGATTTTCTGTTATGGTATCTAGTGGGCAGCAGTTCAAATTTAGTACACTTGTGTGTAAAATATAAGCTGAGCACTCTGGTGGGTGCCAATGGTGGTTACTACACTATATTAATACAAGAGATCAAGAAGAAATGATTATTCTAGAATCAGCATCTTCCTGTGTTGGTGCTAGAAATGGCTTGGCTTAATTTTTTTTATTTCTGTATGTTATCCTTTTCATTCAGAGACAGAATAATGGAAATAAATGTTATAGTCTCAGGCTTGAAGGCCAGAACTGAAGTCCCTATTCAGATATTAATTCACTGGCCTCAATTCACTCAGCATGAAACAGACTTTGCCAGGAGAACAGGTTGTATCAAGAATCCAGCCAGTACAACTTTGCTTGAACAGATCTGTGCGTCTCAGCCTCTGGATCCAATATGGCTACTTAGAGGCTCAGATGGAGTTCCTTCTACCTATTTCTGCTGGTAGCCCTGTTGCAAATTTATCTGGTAGAGATAGTAAAAGTCTATACTCAGCTAAACTCAGGTTAGATTATTTCTATCCATTATGTGCTGGGTTGCTTTCAGAGACAGAATCTTCACTTTCTCCAGTTAGTGTAGAGAGAGAGGGAGAGAGAGGGAGATGGTTTGGTTGTATTAATTACCCTCTGAAATGGTACCAGCAGCTGCCTGAATCCATATTTAATGTAGCCTTCTTTCTCCTTTTAACTTCAGGAACCTTAGCAGAAGTATCCCAGATAGCCTTCTCCCATTTTCTGAGCTGATTTAAACTACAGGAAACTTAGCAAGATTCTCTTCTACATTCTAAATTCTAGTTTTGACTTCCTTATTATTAAGTTTGTTTATGTGCCAGATTTCCTTCAAAACTGGGACTCAGGGGAACTCTAAAAAATACTCTAAAACATTATTTCTCTATGAGTTCTGACACACTTACCTGTTTCCATCTATGAAGGCCCTTGCTTAGAGTTTCATCTTTTAAATTTAAACAGCCTCTTGTGAGCCCCAATTGAAATTTTGACTTGAAAATCAGCACTGCAATTTGGACGAGGACTGAAACCAGTCTATGTTGCAGTAAATTAGAGTTGCCACAATCAGGTACTCAGATGTTATGTTTTTTATTTTAGCATAGATGAATACTTATTTTTGTCTTGTTTGTGTTGTAAGTTAATTTGTTTGTTTGTTTGTTTTAGCTTTTAAAAGTGGGAAGTGAAACAAAAGCTAAACCAATGTAATAATAATTAACTTCCTTAGGAAGAGTGACTTAATAAACATACACTTGTTTCAGTTCTACAATGATGGTTATGTCCCTCATTTGACATTATCACCTTTTGGTCACCACTTAATGGTGACTGTCATGATATCCATATACATCACTTTAGGGGCTTTGGTGGGTTGAGAGGCAATAAGTGTCTTAAAATAAATACCCAGTATGAAAACCAATCTGCTCCTTCCACAGGTCATTGCTGCTATGTGGTTATATGTTTTGAAATTGCTAAATAATCCTTCAATTAACAACAAAGAGTCTCAACTATCCTTTTGACTATCAATAGACTAAATATATCTCTTACCTGTGTTGTAATGTTTGGTGCAGTAACATAAATCTTTATCTTCTTTCAGCAGGAACTGTGGCAAAGTGAGCCCTTCTGCTACTTGTACAGCACCATTTTCTTGCCATTCAAAAATAAGATCATTCATTGTATATCCAACTGGGGAAGGAAATGAAAATATATGTTGATTGAAAGGTAGCATTATTCAAGTACTTAAGGTGATCAAAATAGAAATAAGTTTAGAATATATCATAGTCCAGAAAAGACATCCATTTTCAAATGTAGAATTTCTGTGTGTTAAAACACAGGGAAAATAACCACTTCCCATCAGTGCTGAGTTCGAAAGGCACAGCCAAGCCTTGCACTCAAGACCTGCCCAGCTTGACATCTCTTTGTGATCAGAACTGAACACCCAGGGAGATCTCTGAATCAAGCCAGGGCCAGGACAAATGGGTCTGCCTCAGTTCTCCTTCTCTGAGAATAGAGTCCCTTCCTCACTCTTTTCCCCATTTGGATTCTTCCTTTCAGGACTCTCCCTCTTTACTGCCTTCCCTAAATCTGCCCTTCTCCCAGATGTAAGGATCAGCAGTGATTTATATTTTCCAAGACTGTGGTACTGTTGGCACTAAGGTCAAGATGTTCTTATTTGTAGGACTTTCAATTCATTCGCTGTCTCTGATAACCCAATTTCTCAGTTCTCTCTCTCACAGAGCTCTTCAAATCTCCAACCTCTCCCAAACACACCACAAATCACACTCCTCTTCAAACACACACCAGACAGTTAAAATCCATTATTTTCCTCTTTCCACAAGCCCCTCTCCTGGGCTATCCAAGATTCCATTTCACCAGCCAATCAGCTTAAACACTTTCAGTAGCCAAGGAGGCTCTGTTGTCAAGACCCCCTCCCATCAGGTTTGTCACACTGTGCAATTCACATATGGTCCTTTAGAAAGCCTAGGAGATTAGCTGTATTATGAATCAATATTTATGAGATTCTAGTGAGGCAGATAAATGTGGCACCAATTACACATCATGACCTATGGTGGTACATATTCCGATCTCATAAACCAGCACAAAACTTGATGGAATCACATGAATTAGGCCATGTCCACATGGAGTCGTAGTCTCACCATGGGGAGAGGATGGCAGCAGTCCTCAGGTCATGCTTTTTCATGTTGTTGTCATGGTCCCACTGCCATCCCTCCCCCACCTGTCGCAATTGCAGGATATTTGCTTAATGGAATAAACCCATTGAGCTTCAATGATCGTGTGATCCTCCCATCCTTTCTGGACATGTGGAAGGGCAGGAAGTGCGATGGAGCTGCTTCCTTCCCCAGCGCAGCATGGGAAAGAGCCCAGCTGCACTGTAGAAGGCAGACATATATTGCTTATGCTCCTTTCTTCAGGGAGCCGGTCATGTGTGGAGGGGAGCTTTCCTGTCACACTCCCTTCCTGTGAAAGGCACTGCCAGGATTGCGACAGGAGCACAATGGTAGCAGATAATGTGCAAAAATGGCCTTAGTGTTGCTATCCCAACAGCATATCAATGTTGTACAACCATGTTGTGTTATACAAAAGAGGGCATCACTGTACTTGAATCTGGGATCACTCAGGTGTCTAGCATCCTGATCACATTTGGGCCACTTTGGGGCCAACAATCTTTACAGCTCAATATTTTACAGAAATGTGCTCCAGATTTTGACAAAACCTGAATCCTAATTGCACAGCCTCCCATACAATTTTTATCTGAAATTTGCTAGACTTAATCCACTTAGAGGAGACTACCAAGCCACCAAAGTTAATCCAAATGTAATTTATTGAAAAGTGGAAGCATTGTAACTATTTGTTGATTTTCCTAATGACAATCAATCCAGAGGTACAAAGAGAAGAATATCCTGTCACAGAGTTCTGATTGAGACTTGAGTCAAATCAGGTGGCCTCTGAAGGAGATTAAGATTAAATAGAAAGTTTTTCGAATCACCATACCAAATCCTATGGTGAGTACATAACTTTAATAGTGATCTTTTACTTCTGTTGATAGGTAACATAACCTGATGGTCTTGAACATCTTCCAAGCATGGAATGTTCCCAAAGCAAAACTGGAGCAAACCATTCTGTATCGCATAATAGAAAGGACAATAGAAATAAGTTTCACACAATGTATGAAAAACAGAGATTTTTTAATCTGAAAAACCTTCATTAAATCTGCAGAAATGATTTAATTTTTGCTGGACTTTTCTAGTTCCCTCTCAGTCCTTCAGTTCCCTACTATGAGCTCTGGTAGGCTGTCTTGGGAGAGGAAGAGCAGTAGTAATTTAGTATTGCTATTTTCTCTCATTGAGGAGCAGTATGGTTTTAATGTTGGACAAGGACTCTGGAAGACCATGTTGGACAAGGGCTCTGGATTGAATCCCAGCTCAGCCATAGAAATCCACTGGGTGGTCTTGGGCAAGTCACACCTAAGTGAATAAATCTTGTCACTCCTGCTCCCCCATTTATAGGGTTACCATCAGTCGAAGTTGACTTGAAGGCACATAATACCAAACAATGTCTTAGGGTACTTTGGATGAGGATTTCTAATCCACCCTGGTGCTCCTTGGAGCTCTAGGAAAGGAAGGCTCATGGCAAGCTTCAATAGCAAGCTTCAATAGTTGTCCTGCCAAGGCACTGGAGTTCAATAGTTGCCCAAAGACACCAGGTATGGACACTGAACCTTTTAGTTAAATCATCTGGAGACCAAAAACTTCCAAGTGGCTTACAAATGCAAGTTGTTTTTAATCTTCAAATAGACCAAAAGTTAATTGAATCTCCCTTTCTCTTCAGACAGATTTAAAGCAATTTAAAAAGAGGCTGGACTCTTTAAGTCCAAACCAAATCGTGAAATAAGAAGGCTCAGTTCACAAGTGTTATTGTAAAGGGGTCATTTTAAACCAAAGATACACACACTCATACAGGCTGGCATTCATTTAGTGATATATGCAAGTATAATTCCCCCTTACACTTGCATATCGGGGTTTTTTTTTGTTTGATTTTTGCCTTTTTAAAAAGTTGTTGCAGAATTTGGTGTATCTTCCTCTGTGACAACCAAAGTCACCAGCCCAGACTCACTATGTTGCTCTGATAGTCCTCTAACAGCTTTCTGTCACTGGTAAAGAATGAGGAGGGAGATCAGAGAAGCCTCTGGTTATGTTTCAGTGACATCATCTGCTGAGACCTTTGGAGGATCCCAGAAGGGCTTGGCAGAAGATACCTTTGGTCTGTGTCTGGTTGTTTCTCTGATCCCACTTACACTGCAGCAGCCATGAAATGACCACTGGAAGAGGGCTACTGAAGCAACATGGTGATTCCCATACCTGGTGACAGGAGAGCCATGACAGAATTGTATGTGGAGACCTCTTATGCAATGAGAATCATGTAGGACTTCAGTCTCAGCGTGAATGGTCATATTAGGCCAAATGTTAATCTATAGCTAAGTGTTTGGACTTGTCTCTAGCACCTTTTATATATGGGTTCATTTAAAAACTGATGTTCTACTAATATAGGACCACTGAAATAGTGGGTAGCATGGCATAAATCTAATGGATTGAACCACTGAATCTGTAAAATATATGTAAATGTTTGCTTCCCATTTATTCACTGTGTCAGTGATTTAGCTGGGACTAATAACTGAACTGAGGCCACTGTATTAAATATACTAGCTATAAGGCAACATTAGAACATGGTTGTGGTGTTGTGTGTCTTCAAGTCATTTCTGATTTATAGTGATCCTAAGACAAGGTTTTCTGGGGCTGAGAGTGTCCGTTGCACCCCAAGTCACCCAGTGGGTTTCCATGGCCAACCGGGGAATTGAACTCTGGTCTCCAGGATCATAGTCCAATGTTCAGACCACTACACCATGTTGGCTCTCATAACATGGGAACCAGCACTTAATTTCTAACATTGGAAGATGCTGTGCCTTAAATTTGCCTGAAAGTCATAACCCAGAAGTACAGAATGTTTTGGGCCTGAGGGCCACATCCATTGTTGGCTGGGGATTTACACACATGTACACATGCACAAACCCCAAGACATACTCATCTAAGTATCATTAAGGTAGCAATAAATATTAAAATGCAGAACTTCATCATGACACCAGCAGCAGGACTCCTATGCCTTAAAATTTTTCTAATACTGACTCAGAACCCGGTCACTGCAAAATACTTCTGATTACAAAGTAGAATCACTTAGAACAATATGTTTTTGCTGGGAAACTCTATTCCTCGCAAGGTACTATGATAGTGCAGGTACACTCGGAGCAAGGAGGGGAGCAAAGGGGAATGCAGCTAAAATCTGAAGGAATAGGGAAGTGAAAGGGGATGGCAGATTATATTGTACTCCTTGCTAATCAAAAAGTTCTGGGAGCTTCAATACTCTGAGACTTTGCTCCACTATACCATTGCTGAATATATTCCTACCCCCAGCAGTTTCAATTGCTGCTTGTCCACCACCACTAGATTTGCGTAAAACAGCTATTTCAGAAGTGACGGAACAGGGGGGTTGTGGGGTAAAATAGCTGAGGTCTTAATATGAGAGCCAAAAGGGCTTAAGTTTGGTCACCCTCCATATAAACTATAACCTGCCTAATTTCAAAATTCCATCACTGAGAAAAAAATCAGACTTAGCATTTCCTGAATGATGAGTATAAGGCCATTTTTTTAATTCCAAGTGCTGGTTGACAAAGGCAGGCCTGATTCAGGAGTAATGTTTGTTAAATCCTGGCTGTAATCAAGCCCTGGATATTAATATTCAATTTGCATACCACTGATCTTTGAAATAAACTCTTCTCAATTGTTTCATCTAGAGTGTCTTAATATAATTTTCCTTTCTTCATTCATTCAGTTTCCTTTAAAACTAACAGCTAGCTGGGCTATAAACTGTGCAGTCACAACATTCTTTATAAAGCAAAATAATGATTGCAAGCCAAAAAGTTGTCTGTCTGTCTGTCTATCTGTCTGCCTGCCTATCTATCTATCTATCTATCTATCTATCTATCTATCTATCTATCTATCTATCTATCTATCTATCTATGGTGGTGAGAGTGAGAGAATGTTTTATGTTAGATTTCTGTGCTCTTATGAGTGTGCAGTCTTTTTAGTAATAAGAATAGCAATCTTAAAAATAAGTTTCAAATGGGTTTCAAATACATATTTTCCTGGTACGCTTTTAAATGCCCAACATCATACAACATCATCCTGTTACAAATCAATAGAGGAAACTTTTAGAGAGAGATCTACAGATGCATATCCTGTATCACACCTTGTATGTATTCAGATGAAAGCCAGCTGTGTGTAAAAGAAATTAGCAGTTGAAGCATGTAGATTATAGCCAGGAGAAAAATCTCCTGCTTGCAACTCATTGAACTGACAAGAAACAACTGCTGTGTCAAAATGGATTTTTCCAAATAAGATTCATTCATTTAATATGTATTTTAATTATAATTAACTGCCATGACTACTAATTCCTTTTATGATAGAATTAATTTCAATATGAAAAAACATGACAATTGTTGCTACATTTTTTTCCTTTTATCCACAAACTCATTATTTTTCATGATTCAAGGCAACTTGGCACTCTGATTTCTAATGGCTGCATTTCAAAATCACTAAGAAAATGTTAGACCTCCAAAGTCAGAGTTAGATGTAAATTATTCTGTAGGTTGTAGCTGAGATCAATTAGAATCGCTTGCTCCTGAGACCCGTATTGTACCAACAAGTTCAAAGCCTGCAGCATCAGGAAGGTCAATTTGTTGTTATTACATGTCTCCAAGTCAATTCAAATTTGGGGTGACTCTATCTCAGGGTTTTTGTGGCAAGATATTTGTTCAGAGAATGTTAGTCATTATCTTCCTCTAAAACTGAGAGAGTGTGACTTGCCCATGGTCACCCAGTAATATTCCATGGCTGAGTAAGTATATGAACCCCACTCTCCAGAAATATTAATCTAATACACAGACCATTACACCATGTTGGCTTTCCAGTCAATTTACTGCCAAGAAATCTACATTATGGAAACATTAGGACAATACTATAAGCAGATATACCAACAAAAACAACTGTGAGTATGAAGGAAACCTGCCTAGAATCACACATAAAACAGAGATGCTTATGGGATTCCCTCCATGAATAATATCATGATGATATACTAAGATATTGCAACCATCCGTGTATCCTAAGATTTGTTTTAAAAGTGCAGATAAAGAACATTTCCTATTCCTTTCTTCATGCTGCAACTTCCGAATGCCTCTGTGGAGGCTCAGAGGACCAACCTATAAGATGTGGGATGAGGTGTAGCAGACTGCAGAGAAACCTTCTCCCAATCTGAGGTGATTCCCCATCTTCAAGCAGTCCCCTGCCTGCTATTTCACTTTTTGGGGGCTAGCTCCTCAGGTATTTCAGGTGGCACATGTACCTGAAGAGTAGGATGGGGAAGGAAGAAAGTGAGGACTGTCCCAAAGTTTGAAAGAACAGAAAATCCAAGCCAAAAAGTTTGATTGGCTACTCTAAAAAACAGGTATATCAACTTACCACTGTCCATTTTAGTCTCTTCTATTTGATAATATTAAATTCTCATTTCCTGCTGCTCTTAATCTAAATCTTAAAAAGGCTGCAAGATATTTGCTGTGCTCTGTATGAATTGCAAAAATTATCCAAAGCATTCTAAGCACATCCATCTGAGGGGAAAAATGCTGGTTGGCCCCAGAGCTTCCACAGAGTCTGTGATGTGAAGCAGAAACTTAAAAAGCATCTAGCAGCTACTGCTCATTATTGTAGGTGTTCCAAGTAATATTCAGAATTAATTCAGGTTGTCCATGGTGTCCTGATTGACTCTTGGTAATGACATCCATTACTGCTCAGCAAAGTCCCATACATCCTCGTTGGAATGAGCAGTTACTGAATAGCAGAAAAATCTTATCACTTCTACAACAGAGAAGCCTTCTATACAGGCCAGCCATACTGTTCTGATATCACAGAAGTGATGGTGCTCATAGCAAACTACTTTAGATTGCTTATACAGCACTGCGCTTGGGAAATGGAGAGGTCATAGACCAGGAAATTTTGCTGCCTGATGGGAAAACCAAAATGGTGTTGCTTCACATTTCATGAACAAAAGCTGACCAGATTGAAAGTCCAGTCAATGGGCTAGCATGTTCCAATGCACCTGGGGATAGCAAGCTTTCTTAGAAGATGACGTAGAAGCCATAAGCTAGTCTGTATACAGTTTGCTGTCACTCTCTGTGATGCAGGATCCACAACCTGTTTCCCAGTGGAAGGGCTGGCTCTGAGTCAGAATAAAAAAAAAGGCACTGGCTACTTTATCAAATCTAGGATAATGCCACTGGGAGCAACCCTCCTTCCATTACTTTCACTCTGAATGCCTTCCTATTACCTAGGTAATCGGACAGTATTCACTATTTTATTGCAGTGCCCTGACAGTTTCATTGCCTGCCAATGCTGGGGGGCAATACTTTTGGCCTAATCAAAATCTAGTGCTATTTAGCTCTGCATGTGTAACTGAAGCAGAATGTAGAGAGAATATGATGCAATCTGAACATTGCCATTTGTGTTCTCCCCAGCTAACACTGCAGCCCTATACATTACTCAGAAATAGTTTATATTTAGTTCAGTGGAACATACCTCTGTGTATATAGGTATAGGACAACAGCTTAAGTCAACTAAGACTGATAGATATGCCTCTGTGTCCCAATTCTTAGCAAAAACTTTTATGAAATGGTGTGAAAAATCACTAAAGAAGGGATGAATGTTTGCAAAACAAGCATCCTGATTCAATTGGCAACAAAGACTGGCAGTAAATTAAGACATCTTAAAATATTTAAGACAGCAAACTTAAGTGCCCTAATGGAAGTATTTTATTTAATAAGTCAGCTGGTTTTTATTCTTTGGAATTCTCTGCACATGAGTCCTTCCTGCCAGCATTTTTGTCCCTTGGTCCCTGTTATTTTTAACTGGCTGAACAAGCTGCTGTAGGGTAAATATTTCATCAAATATGAGCAAAAAAGCAAAAATAAAATATCATTTATTTTCTGAACTTTGAACACTCTCCATGGTAATATATCTTTGAAAACGTCAATATAGCACAAGATGCAAATACATTTTATAATCTGAACCTGACAACATGTGATTTTAGTTATTTATGACCTAAATAGTCAAGTGACCTAAATAGTCACTTTAGTTGCATGAAGCAATCTGGTATGGTCTCAACTTCTGCTTCTCAGCCTTTTTGCCTCACTGTTCACAATTTTTCTTCTGCGTCCATATGTGTGAGCACGTGTATTTGTCTCAGTCTTTCTTCCTAACTGATCATGAAGGATAACATTACACATACATAATGATGTGGACTGTAGTTCCTGAAACCTTACACCACAGTAAATTGGCTACAGCACAAATCCTTTACCAAGAAGTGAACCCTAATCAGTTCAAAGAGACTTATTCTCAAATGGAAATGCATAGGATTGCACTTTAGGGTACTAAAATGGTCTTCTCTCTCTCTTTTATCTTGTCCTTGCTCTTATAAACTTTCCAGATTGACCAAAAGTTGATTTGTTGGACATTGTAGCTGTACTTTTCAGGTTAAATATCAAGACAACATTCTTCCTGTCTATTTTTTTCTTCTTCTTCCAACATTCTAGTACTAGTCACATGTAGTTAGTACTGCAAGATTTGTTTGCTTTTTTGCCTTGTCCCAAGAGTTTACAATACAGGCTGGGGTGAATATAATATGTCTGGATCCATTGTCTTGGTTTTTCCTGCTGTATTTTAGTGTTCATACTGATGACATTTCAAATGGTGATGTGACTCATCCCAGAGGTTTCCTGATGACCTGCATTCCATCATTACATTTCTGGTTACCAGACTAAATGTATATTCTCTCCTCTTTCTTTTAGAGTTATATTGCTAAAATATGTTGTTGTATATATGACTGGATGCAAGAGTCGAAACAACAGTTACAAGGTGTTACAATGTGTGAATTCTCAAAACAGAATGCCTTGACATTTGCTGGATCTGTTGGGAAGTTTGGAGGAGTGTGATAATGGGGCTTCCCATTATCTTGACTTAGCTAAAGGGGGAAATTGCCCTCTTCAGGTAAACCAAAGGTTAATAAGGTGTTGGGGATTAGATTACATCATAGGTCATGTGGTCAGCATCATAGGTCACAGGGTGAGATTGACCAATCAAAAAGGAAAGAAGTGAGCATCTTCAAGATGCTTCCAGATGCTTCCAAGGAGAAGTTATAAAAACTTCTTGGAGGCCATGTGGCAGAGAGATAACAAAGGGATAACAACCAAGGAGCCTCCTGGAGGGGGGTTCTGTGCCAGTAGCAGGCTGGAGGCCATTGGCCTCGCCTCCTGGCCCTTCCTTTAGAACATCTAAGCCTAGGAACAACTGTGAGTAATTAGACTAAAGTTATCTAGTCGCGTTAGGGACTTTTCTGTTATTTTGGAGGCTGGCTGATCTAAAGAATGTATCTGTGCTTTCATATCTGTTCTTTCTGTAACTAAGCATGCCTGGGAAGAGGGAGCTTCCCATGTGTGGTAATTTGCCTCGTTTATTTACCTACCTTTAATAAATACTTTCTGTAAAAGACGCTGTTTCTCTCCTTCCCACGCCAAGCTAGGTAGACTGGGAGGAAAAGGAAGATCCTTAAGCTTAGGGATGTACGTGGCTGGACAGGGTCCCGCTGTACTGTCCAAGTGTCCAGATAATTCATAATTCAGCGGGTGGTGGCAGCGAAGATGAATTAATAGCTAAAAATCATAAAAGGCTGGAAAATACGTCCCAGCAGCGCATGGGATCACTTTCCAGCCTCACAAGGAGTCGCCTGAGTTTTGGTACAGTATCACAACCCCAAATATTAGATTGACTTTGAGGACTCTATGTCCCTTGCAATTTTTGGTGTCAAAATACTCAACTGATCATTCTAAACCCACTCCAAGGATAATGCATATCCTATTGCATATCCTATTGTTTAGAGAATGGGCCACAGCTTAGAAGCATTTGAAAGGATATACAAACTTGTCACCATGACTCTTCTGGTCTGCTGCTGTGGAACTTCCTTTCTCGCATGCATTGGGTTGTATTATCACACAAAACTGCTTTATTAATAAAGGACCACATCATTGCATTGGCATAATTATCAAAATGTGTGTGAGCAATGCCCAAAGTGCAGACCTGAAATGGGCAATACAGAGTTTGTGTGATGTGATGAGAACAGAAAAACAGACCAAGGGCTATCTTAAAAGCCTTTCAGTTTCCTTAAACTCAACTATATTGCTATTGTTCTCCATATGTGATAGCTGATGCAGGATGCCACCACTGGAAATGTAACCAGCACCCAACATACCAAGACAGTCTTACTTTGGATAAAATGTGGCAATAGCTATATAAGAATAAGTCACACATCATCACAGAGGGTGTAGGAACATGTAACATGGATTAGCAAGTTAGTACACATGGGAAATATCTGACTCATTGCAACATTACTTCTAGCCTAGCCTGCCCCTTCTGGCTTCTGCAATATGTCATAGGGAGGCCAATCATCCAGGAGGCAAACCAATTCCACACCAGCTGTTACTGTGCAGAGGAAAACAGCAGTGTTGTACCTGCAGGGCCTGTCACCACCAGCTATTCTCTGCCATTTTTAATCTGCAGTCCTCACATCTGACTAAAAGAGCCTTCTGTATGTTCCTAGGTTCTCCTTATGAGATAGGAGTTGACCAAACAGGGGCTTCAATCATTGGAGGAGGGCATCACACATAGACCTGGTTCCTATCTTCAGATACACACACTAATGGGTGGCTGACAGGGCTGCTACAACAGGACTAATTCTAATGAGCTGACATCATTCTCTTTTTGCATGTGATTATCATTACATGGTTGATAATGTTTGAAAGAGACTACAACTAAATGAATTTTCTAGAGACAGGGCTTTGGTGATACATATGGTCCATCAGCTCTTTCATGGTCTACAAATTCAGTCTGATCTCTGTGACCTTTTCAGATGTCATCCAATCTAATATTTTCTTCAAGTTTGTTTTTTAGATTTTGTTTCTATACCATGCAACATTGCCAGCATTTATTTTAAACCACATGATACTATCTCCTTCCCTTCCTTTTATCACAAAATGCTTTGGAAACAATGAGAGACTCTGTAGTATTTTTGTACAGTAAGTAATTATTCACAAAGAGCTCAATGTGATTAGACATGTGCCCTATAGTTCTGCAAGTCACAGTTACTTACTTGAGTTCTGCTCTCATTATTTTTTTACAAATGACTATTTAAGGAACATGTTCCAGTTCAGCTTTGTTTTACTGACTGAATCCAAGTGAATCTCTAGGCATCTTGCTGTGCTTAAGGAACATTGTATTGTTGACTGCAGTGATTTTACTATTTTTCTGCAAGGCAGCCCAACAGTGTGCTTCCAGGGCAGCCACATACATGAACCTTTGCCTTAGGATTAGAATTCCTGAAGCTAAATCTATCACAGATTCTTTAAGCATGACCTGAGTTCCACTGTGAATAACAACTAGAAAAGCAAATGGGTATTATGGTTTCTTTTACATTCCACTTAATTTCTGTCCATCTGGAAGATTATTACTGTTAATAAAGATCAGTCATAGTGTACATTATGGCTTTTTCCCCTCCCTTCCAATGCAAGTAGGATATTCCATTTAATGAATAATTTAAATAACTACAAATTTAGTTATTCCAGAGAAGATTTGGGAAACAGAAGTGCTTTATCTCTCTCCATTTATGGATTCCATTCAGATTTGTTTGTTTGTTTATGTTCTTTCAACTGGCATTATCATTTTCTCCATTTGAAATGCCAACCAAAGCTTTGACACAATCAGTGGCTGAAATGACAGAAAAATGCTCAATAAAACCACATTGATCCATTAGCTTACTGGGAAGGACCATCTTTTTTTAGTCTCCCCTCCCTACAGAGACCTCAAATTCCATTGAGTCTAAATACCATTGGATAATGATTTGTTTTTGACTACAGAACTCCACACTCTGGTCACTGTCATCTTGTCCAGTATGAAAAAACAAATCCAGAATAAATCTTGCAGAAAGTATGAACAGATACAAATTGGTCACGAAGGCCACAAAGTCATGAATGCTCTCAGCATGGTGGTCCCAGCATGAATGTGGGAGCTCTCCAGCAAAACTATCTGAGAGGATGGCAGCAATTTCACTGAAACCACTACCAGTAGTTTAGGAAGGGCAGTAAGGTAGACAGCACACCAGAAGTAGTCCATTGTTATCTCAAGTGCTGAGTTTCAGATACAAACATGAAGAACTAGAAGATTTCAGGTGAGATGGAAGGAATCACGACAGACTCCTAAGCTTGTGCAGGTGACCTTCATCCTGCAGGTGACATGGTACCAATGGTTTATCAGAGATTTACCATAACCCCTCCATCTCATTCAGTAGCAGTACTTTCAACCTTGTTGCCAAGGCTGCTCAGGCTTGGGCTTTCTGAACTGGGAAAGATATAAGCATTTTCAAAATGAGAAGATAATATTTTGTTTGTGGACCAGAAAAATGTGCTTCTTTAACATCATCACAATCATGATGATCATCATCTTTTGTACACCACCACCACATCTATCTATATCAGAAAATAACCATGCCAATGAATTAACTATGTTTAATGATATGAAGGACAGTTTACTAGAATTATGAAAATAATATGTTTACACTTACAGCTTTCCAACTGCATTATACATGTTTGAACATCCATTGGAAAATTTTTGAGATCCATTGGACAGGAGAGTATTAAAGTCAGTCTGAAAGAATATGAAACAATTATTACAAAGTGTATCTTAAATACCAGACATCCCTTCATATTCAGATTTACTGGCCACATGCATCTGTATACAAGAAAAAATAGATCTCTTGGCAGTCTGCCAGACAAATGTAATTAATAGAATATACATTCACAGTCATTTGATTATTTTAAAAATTATATGTGATATAAGTCAATCTGCTTAACGTAATGTTTTAAGGTTATAATTGTCCACATATTACTTGTGTGTAAACTCCAGGTAAATCAATGCGGTTTATTTGTAGTGTCACATTTCTTTACAGTAGTCTCTTAATGCATTTCATGCTCAACTCTGTATGGCCATGCTATTCTAGTTTTTAAACCATTTGCAATAATAGCTACCCAAGCAGCTGCTAAACAAAATCTGACTCTTTATTTGAAAGAAATAGATTATATCTTTCAATGAAATAGAGGATTGCACTTGTGTTCTCTGAGCATAAAGGTCAAAGAGCTGGAAGGACTCCCTGGAAGAATTCTATAGGAAACGCTTATGAAGAACATCATAGTGGGGGTCCATATATGATTTGCTAAAGGTTTTGGCCCTAAGGAGCATAAATCTAATTGGCTATTCCTCAGTCCTTCCTCAAATTCCATGTGGAACTTACCTTCTAGTACAAGGTTGTACACCTGATTTCCTCAATGAAATATGTTATGTCAGAAATGGTCCCAAATATCTCATATATTGCAGAAAAGCAGAAAATACTCAGTTTGTGTCAGACCTACATAAAGGTGAATTATTTCTAATCTACCACAACCTAAGGCTTTGTTCAGATGTTATTCTGCTAGCTCAGATGTTCAGAAGCTATGTTCAGTAGCCTGAGAAATACCATACATGTCAGCTGAATGTTCGTTCACAGCCTATTATCTTTGATCGGTTAAATTAACTCTAAGCTGTAACATGATGGCAGTAATGTACAAATGGAACTCTGCACAACTATTGTTTATTGTACTTTAAATATGTCATAATTTTCCAGTCAGAAATTGCTGGAAAGATCTATAAACTTCTTCATAAATTACATTCTTCATGAAGTCAAACACTGGTAGATTCAGAACACCAAAGGAAATATATCTTTTCACAATCCATGCAAAATTTGCACAAAACTGGTAATGTCCATTATCTTAGACAGCTTAAAAAAGGATCTGATCAATTCATGGAAAGAAATGCTCTCGTTGGCAACTAATCATGATGATTGCATTGTAAATATTACCTCCATGATAGTCAGAAGCAGCATGCCTCTGAATACCAGATGCTGGAAAACAACACTGGCAAATTGCAATTGTCTTCATATGTTGCTTATGGATTTCTTATAGGGACCTGGTTGGTCACTGTGGGTAACAGGATGATGGACTGTGATCTCATCCAGTGTGGCTGTTCTTACACTTGTGATGAACAGCATGGCTCTGCTAGTGGAGGCTGGTGATTTCTGTATCAAAAACGGGGTGACAAATCCATTCTAGGACTTGGCCCAAATTTGGGGAAAATGTTCATCACCTTGGATAGAACTCAGCATTTGGAGGATAGAGGTCAGCAATGTGGATAGCTCCTTAATAGGTTGGATGAAAACCGGTCGAAGCACCCCCTCAGCAGTATGGAGGCTACAGCCACCACTGGACAATTCTTATATTGTGTTTTGTTATTTTCATAACAGGTACTATTTGGGACCAGTCACTGGGAAGATGATAAGGTAAGTATTATATCACCTCCAGGAATCTAGATGTGAATCACTAGCTCATCATCATTACCAGACTGAAGAAAGGCATTCAGAGTTGTTTCTTACTTAAAAGAGTTCAGTGGGCTGATTGAGTTGAATACACTGCATGTGCCCCAAACAAAAGAGTCAAATCTTCTGATTATACTTTCTGTCTGATACACATGGAGCCCTTTTGGGGAGGTGGTGGGGTTTGTGACAGATCTAGACCAGTTTGTTAGAGTGCTCTGAACTAAATATAGGCAGCCTACCACAGGTTTTCCATTGGGTATTTGGGAAGGCTAGCATAGCTGGTCTGAAGGAAGAAACTTCTAAGCATCCAAGTTCTCAAGAACTTGAAACACAACATACATGGTCCTATTTTTCTCCCCACATTTGTCCCTCATGCATTCCTCCACACATTATTATATGACATAGATCATATAAATAATATTAATCTCACTTTCTCACATAAAGGCAGTTCCTTTATCTGCAGTTTACCTGATTGAATACAGAACATTTCCATTTTTAAAAATTCGTAGCAACTTGTTGTCTGTTGTTACTTCATGAAAGTTTGCACCCTTCTCATTGGCAAAGAATAAGTCTGGTTTCCAAATAGAGTCCAACATAGATGGGTCTAAATCTAAAGAGTCATCTGGGTATTCACTATAAGCAAGACGAGGATCATTCCAGTTCTGCCGGAGAAAGATGTTCACTCGATAATCCTAAAGGAAAAGGAAAAGTATTTAGGCTTTTGTACAAGACAGCTCTTTAGCTTTCATTTATCTGTGGAATATGGATTTCATTAACTTCATCTTATAACATAAGCTATTGTTTGTAGCAGTAATTGCAGGCTTCAACTTTGTAGGTTTTGGACATTAAACATAATATTGTACTAAAATTGAAACCACATTACAAAATTCCACTCCAGGAATTTGCAAAAAAGCAATCACAGTTCTCAAATACTAACAACTGGCAGAGCATAATGTATAAATGCTTTAAACATCTAGTGTTTTTTGTCAAGAAGAATGGAATTATATTTCCAGAGTAATTTGCTTTATTGTAAGAGGATTAGTAAATTATACTTCAGTTTCACTCTTCTCACTTTTTATTTATGGAAAAGAACTAAGTCTAATTTCTTGTATCAGACAGAATTGGTATATAAAGTTTTTCATCAGAACTCTAGAGTTACATCTGGGGGGCTTAGAAAGGTTATAGAGGAATTATTGAGTGCATCCCTGGCATTCTTTATTTTGCTCAGACAATTTAGATAGAGGTGGGAGAGACAGAGAGCAAATATTGGAGATGAGCTGGCCCCTTCCCTTTTGGAACCAAGGATTCCCTTTGTTTGCTATGGTTGTTAGGATATACATTGTCATATAAAATTGTTAAGATAGAACTGGGGAGATATTAGAACACCATCAATCATCTGTGAAGTTCACTGATATTTCTTATATGGCATATTTAGCTTATGAAAAGAGGAGGAGCTTTACTAAAATATCAAAATGTAATCAACAACCAACAATGAACCACCGCATTATAATAACATGGAGTGATCTTTTAACCTTTCAAAAATTCTAAATTAAAATCATATAGAAAGAGCACATTATACATTATATTATGAGTTCAGGTCCTTTCCTCAGGTTTGAGTCTAGATTTTTGTAATGCTCTTAGGTTTACTGAAAATTTCAGTGACCACTCTATTTTACTGGACCACTGTATATTCATTAATTATAAAATTTGCTATAATCCTAATAAGTCCCAATTGATCCATTTAACATATCCCAAACGTTTGGTGTGAGAATAAAAAAGAGTATATGGTGGTGGGAAACACTCTGAGCCCCTCTAAAGAATGGCAGAATACAAATGAAATCAATAAATGATTTCCCTGCTCTTTAGGTTTTATCAGCTAACCAAGCTGTACTATTTTAAACTCTGCTTGGTGGCTAATCCTATAATCTTTCTATTATATTTATTATTATAATTCTTTATATCTTCCCTAATGCATATACATGTCTTGCTATACATGTCTACCCAAAAGTAAGTCCCATTATATGCAATGGAGCTTAATCCCAGATAAATTGGAATAGGATTGCCATCTTAATCCCAGATAATTGGAATAGGATTGCCATCTTAAGGATGCAAATTCTTCCAAAGTGGCTTACAAATAAAATCAGGACACACAAGAACAAACACAATAAAATAATTAAAAAGAAAACAAATAAGGCTTTGGGGCATTTGGTCTTGCTGAGGGACGGAGATCAATATGTCTGGAGAGCTGAGGTTTTGTCTGCTTCCCTTGCTCTCCTGTGTCTTCCCACAAGGCAAGGCGTGATAACTGACCCAATGGAGAGAACAGGATGCTCCAAGTAGAGCAGGAGGAGATGCCTGTTTCTAATTATTGTGTTTTGCATTGTTTCCAGTGGCTTGTTTATTTGCTTGCTAATGTAGGATTGACCTTGGCCATGGCACACACTCTCAGTGCCCAGAAAACCCCATGATAGGTTCATCTTAGGGTTGCCATAAGTTGAAATGACTTGAAGACACTGAACAATAAGAGAATTGTTAACATACACAGCACATTACAGAACAACTTCAGCACAATCAAATTTCCCAATGTTCCCAATGACATTGCTAGGGATGATTTTTCTGCTCAAAAGAAGCAACAAGTAATTTTAGCAATTTTCTTCTTGCTGTGCAAAAATGTTCAAAAACTGTTCAGTTTGTGATTTGCAGTTTGAGGTTTACTCTATGTCAAAGTCACATGTGGCTGTTTCGCATAGAAAACAGCTTTCCTCCATATGAAACAACATTTTATTCACAAAAAAAAAAAAAATTCCTTGCACAAATATTTTCAGCAGAGAGCAATGCTGTTCTCTGTGCAGAACAACCACATGCAAATTTTTCATAGAATAAGTCCCAAACTACAAAAATACTTGTCTGTCTAGGGTTTTAACTTTGGTGGAGGGAGCAAAGGTAACAAATGATGTAGAACAAGAAGACCGACCAAAGGAGAATGAAGAGTAACAGTGAATAAATATGAGCAAATGGAATTACACATGGAAGGGAAAGAGTCAGCAGACATTCAAATGTGACTCTCTCAGGTGACATACTGGTAGGCGGTTGTACCAGAGTAACCCAATATCTTGCTAGGAACAAAGAGTTATGTCTACTTTGGTCCTCTGTTATTGAGAGGGTGAAGTCCACTTGTAAACTGAGATTATCTGTAACCTGTCAGAAGCCTACTGGTTTCTTAGCAGGTGGAGAAAATGGCATTACTAGGTGTTCTCTTTACTAACAGGTTTGGAAATTATTTTATTTATTCCGCCACATGAAAAAAACCCAATGAAAACCAAATTTATCAAGTGATCAGAGGGGATGAATCTCATCTCTCACTGGTATGAACTCCTCTTCTTCTGTGTCCCACTGCTGCACAGGATGACAGTGAAATTATCTGCAAACTGTTTGTCTTTCCTCACCACTCCACCAGCTTTTGCAAGAAATCAGTAAACCTCAAAAACTTGCATGCATGACCTTGTAATAGGGAAGGAAGATGTATTTGTCTACACGCACACGCACATATTCTGAGGTAAAGAGTGTGCGCTAATGTAGGGCTAGCTCTACCTCAGTAGCAACATTTTACACATCAGTTTTTACTGTTTCTTTCCCATTTTCTGAAGGCTTTTTTTTAAAAAAAGCAGGAAAGTCCATCATTTATATGACAAAAATCTGTACTAATAGTGTAGAGTGAATGTTCACCTGATACATTGTGACAGCCTCCTCAGCCATAGAAAGTACTCAGTGAGCCATCAAGGCAGAATTAAAACCCCTCTGGCAATCTTTGCACTTTCAGTAATAAAACCTATGATGATCTTCATTGAAAACTGAACATGCCCTTGCATTTGGGAGTTTAGAGATGACCTTCCCAGCTGTTCTTCTGGGGCAGTATATATGTTCAGTGACATTATTCAAGAGTCTCTACCATATCTTATATTTGTTTAGCTTTTCCATCAAGGTGATCAAAACTGCTAATTTCAAAATTCAATTTTATAGCAAAATTGTATCCCAGTGCTCACTGAAACTGTCTGGGAGGAATATCTGTCATTGTCATAATTGTGTGATGAACATTGCAACAAGCTGGTGGCAGTGTCCGTATTGTGATTCACAATAGTCATACTCATTTTGTCAAGGTCGTTCAATCAAAACTTCTTCTTTCCATCCTTCATTTCCAGGAAAAAATGGTTTCTACAAAACAATGACTTTCCCTGTTATACCAGCTGCTAAATATCTCTCTTCTCCTTTGTTTCTTCACTGCCAGTTTCTTGAAGAACGTTTAAACAGATCTTTGCTTCTTTTGGTCTTTGTTTTTACTTCTGAAATATCACTTCTCATTGCTCAGACAAAATCTCCATCATCAGCATTATCTAACTTTCTAAGTTCATTACCATTTGCTGAAATTTGGTTGAACAAATCGGGAGGCCTGCCAAGATCTCTAAGCAGCTTTTGGTTTAATCTTTTTAAACCAAACTTAGTGGAACTGGATACCCTGATTAAAAATACAGTAAATGATTTACTGTGCATTCCATTTCAACCTGACATGCCTCCAAAGCTGATATAATGCATATGCACAGGCACATGCATGCATATATAACACATGGCTGTTTGACAAAAACAAAGCATACAAAGAGTCACATGCCTCGCATTGTTAAGTTTAGCAGGCATCTCACTGTCTGAGCCACTGGGATACTTTACCAGAGGAGGGAGCTGCTAGCCTGTTCTCTGCTGCAAACCCAGCAGGCAAGCAGGCAGAAGGTGGTATTTTCAGCTACTCACCCAGCAGGATTCAGGTGCAGAGCTGAGCAGGAACAGTCTCTCTTGCTTTTTTAAACTTTCAAAAGGACATCCATTTTTCATGGAGTTTTCCCCATTAGCCCCTTGGAATTTCATCTATTTTTCAGCTAAGTCCTGGACAAAAATCAAAGCTCAGACAGAGCTCTAAAAGCCCTGAAAAGTTAAGGGTGTCATGGTACTTTAGCAAAGAGTAACCTTCAGCTTGTGCAAATCTTTACCTTAAAGAAGGACAAACCAGTCTTATTTGTAGACTATACCACTTTTGCATCTGTTCTTTCATAAGCATAGATCTTCAATCAAAATATAGATTTTCAGATGTGTTTTGATACCTTTTCTGAGTAGAGAACTGTTACTACATTACAAGAAGTGCAAAATTTCACAGACAAGTATGTTCTGATCTTCAGATTGATCTAGGATGTGTGGATTAGGGCCATTCAGATTAGAATTTGCAAGGATCAAATTACTCAAACATCCTTTATTATATGACAGGCACAGACAGGTTCCTGAATAAATAAACTGTTCAGACAAGATGAAAAGTTGATAACAAAATTAAAGTACTTTGACAAGAAACCCCTTCACTTGTGTAGCTCAGCCTGAAAAGGCTCCTTGCCCAAATTAAGGTAAATCTTAGACAGCCTTCTTTTATGTATTTTGTGTAAGCCTTCCTCAATCTAATCTGCCTGGAAAAAAATGCTAGCCTTTCAGTCTTAAATTGCACAAAATTTACCTGTAAGCCCATTCTCCACACTAGCAATCTTTACCATGAGGAGAACCAAAGACTGAAATGTTAGTGGGAAAGGATCAGCTCATTAAGCATTAATAGGCCAAAAGTCTAATTCAATTCAGGGAATTTAAAAAAGGAATATTTTTTGCAATTTGTTTAATTTTAAATGGATGTTTAATTTATATTACATTATTACACTAAGGACCCAGCAGGAAAAAAAAAGATTTAAAATCCCATCTACTATTTTGTTTTTGTCTTGCTGCTGTTTTGCTCTTTTGTGAGAAGGAAAATGTGCATGAATTTATGAAAAAAAACCAATTTTTCACCTACTCTGCCAAAAACAAACTAGCAAGCAAACACCTTCTTTTGGTTTTCCTTTTTTTCTCCTTTATAATTTCATCTCTTTATACTTCCTCCTACTTTGGGTTATGAATTTCCAGATGGGTCTCAGAAAAATTCTTAGGGTTAAGAGATTCGGAATTCAGTTCCCTGGAACAGACGAGGGGCCTCTATATTGTACCTTGTGTGGAACACAGGTGAACCATCAGTATGTAATGAAGACCACTCCCATTTCAAATTATCTTTATTGTGACTTAAACTTTGTGATTTTTTGGTCCAGCGGGAATAAAAAAGAAGTGAGAAGTTATTTTGGAAAAAAAAAATTATTAGAACTAAGTTCTGGGTATTTAATTAATACTTAGTTTGTTAGCTCTTGAGCACTGTGTGTAATTTCATTAATTAATTAATTAATTCTAGAGAAATGTCAATGATGAAAATCCAATTAAAATCAGTTCTTTTAAAAATGTAGCTAATATAATTTAAAGTTCCCCCTTCCATTAGCAAACTTCCAGCTGAACTGATTTTAATTTGTTAGATCCTGTCAGTCGAGATGACTGTGCAACCTGTGGTCAAGCTTCAGTACAGTGGTCATGAAAATGAAATCTTCAGACCCTAGCCCCTTCATTGCACTTTCAGGTTCCTCAGGACAACCCAAAGACTCACCATTAAAACAATTTCAGATGCATTGGTTTGCCCTCCCCCCTGTCAAAAAATGCTTGTAAAGTGCTTCCAACTTTTTCCTCCCCATGCGATCTTTGCCTTTTGTTCTGCCCCCACAATCTCTACAAACCTCCCAAAACAAAACAAAACAAAACCTCATAAAACTTGCTGGAAATGGAATCAGAAGTGGTGTGATATCACTCCTGGTTTGGTTGGAATCCATTGGTGCAACTAGCTGAGGGATGTGAGTGTGGGCATGAGAAAAAGGAGCTTCAGGCCTTTGTCTAAGGCAGTGGTTCTCAACCTTCCCAATGCCGTGACCCTTTAATGCAGTTCCTCATGTTGTGGTGACCCCCAACCATAAAATTATTTATTTATTATTTATAATTCCTCCCCCCCGGCAAAGGCCGCCTCGCTGGCCAGGAACGGGGGGGGGCAAGCAGGGAGGGAAAGAGGAGCTGCACATCTCCCCTGGGAAAAAACTTCGAAACCCCCTCCCCAGGCTCTGCTTCTGCTTCGCTCTCATTTCCACTGGGGGGGGCAGTGTGGGAAAAGTTTCCAGAATGTCGACCCTGGCCGGGGGGGTGGAGAAGAATCCCAGCATCTTTGTCTTTTGCACTGGGCGCAGCTCTCCCCCCGGAAAAGTGCCGCCTTGCGGCCCCCCACCCCTTCCGTAGCGCCCCCCTCCGTGGCAAGTGGGGCAGGGGCTGTGGTGAGGAGGGGGCCTGCCCTCTGTGCTGCTGCCACCCCCCCAAGCTGGCCTGTCAGATGGGAGGTTCTCCCAGTGGCGGAGAAGGGGAGCGATTTCAGTCCCTTCTGAACAGGGGGCAGGAGGACGTGAGTGCGTGGCTCATGCTTGCGCACCACCACCGAGGAGGGAATGGAGCCTAAGACCATCGGAAATACGTATTTTCTGATGGTCTTAGGCGACCCCTGTGAAAGAGTCATTCGACCCCCAAAGGGGTCGTGACCCACAGGTTGAGAACCGCTGGTCTAAGGAGTTGTGGTCACATAGCTCCAGCAGTCGCTGCTCTGACTTCAAAGGGGATGTGATCTGTCTGCTTTCACCTCTCCTGCCCTAAGAAGGAGGGTGGTAGAGACAGTGAACAGATGAGAAAATGCAGGGGAAGAGGGTGTTCATTTCACTATAGTTCTAAATCGCTGTATCACTGTTATTTAATATAAAAAATTAAAAATTTGGCCCAGAATCCTATATCACACTCTGCATAATGTAACTTTACATATACTTAACCAGAGGTAGTAAGAAACTGTTACTGAATTGTGAAGATGCATAATGAGAAACCAATGAAGGTGTGCCCATCTGCATGGGCACTCCCTACCTGATGTCCTGAGTCCCACTGTGTATCAGTCACTTTGCTGGCTCCACTATGTTATACCATAACCGCAGCACTCTACTTGATGCAGACTTTGTGAAATTGCCCAATTCTAATTCCTGCATATGTCAGTCCACTTATGAAGACTGTGGCCATTTCCGCACTAGACTGTTATAGCGCTATTATTCCACTTTCGACATCCAATGGAATCCTGGGGTTTGCAGTTTAGCGAGGGGCTGGCCAGAGAGGCCAGCCGGACCCTCTCTAAACTGCAAACCCCAGGATTCCATAGGATGTTGAAAGTTGAATAATAGCACTATAACAGTCTAGTGAGGAAATAGCTTCTGATATGGCATTCCAGCTATATAATATATCTAACAGTTAAAAATATTTAATTAATATTTATCTATATTAATATTATATTTTATAATATACCATTATAAATTTATTGTATATTATTTTAACAATAGTATTTATTAATATATATTATTATTCATTAATATAACATATTTCTATTTTACAAATATTTACAGACATTTAAAATATTTTTTAAAAAGGGGCATGCAAAGGTGCTAATAGGATTAAGCTCATCGTCTTACCCTAGCTTCTAAAGAGAGTGCAATCCACCCCTTTTCACTAACCTCACTCAAGAGAAAAGTCACTAGGAGAGAGAAGGGGATAGATTGAGGAATGGTGCAGGAAAGAGATTTTTTTTCTTTCATTAAACTTCTAAAATATTATACTTTACTTTGCAAGATATATTTAAAAATAGACAAAAACTTAGGGGGCACTGAAGGAGGGCAAGGGTATCACATCAACCTGTACCCCGCTCATCCACATGATAAGCACAAACTACCCTGAAATGATCTTGTTACGTTTGGAAGGGAAAGTGGAAAGAAAATGACACAAAGCAGCAAGGACTGTCAGGAAGTGACAGTAAACTGTGCAGCACCAACTGGCACAAACTGCCAGTCTGGAAAAGACCTAAATCACACAGCAGGCCTCTACAGACAGAAATAAAGTAAAAGTAGAATAAAAACTGGGAGATAGCTCCTGTACTTCAATGGCTGTGTAAAAGACTGAACTTCAGTAGGTGTTGCTTGTTACCCAACTGCATGACAAGCAGTATCTGCTGAAATTCCCTCTTCTACACAACCGTTAAAGGTACTGGACTTGTCTCCAGTTTTTAGTCTGACAATCCTGGACAGAAATGCATCTCTATGTTCTTCCTCAATGTGTGCAGGCTGATAAGAACAGTAATGGAAGGTAGAGGAGAGCTAGAATCTTTGTCTGTATTTGTTCCTGTTGTGGGTTCATTGTACAGAGACTGAAAATGCCTGAATATGACTGCCTTTTCTAGATGGTGTTATACAACCACTCTGAAGTCTCACCAAAGATTCCTCTCACTAATCTGCAGTTTTTCCCCATAATCTCCCAACAAATGCGTTACAGAAATGCCTCAGAAAATCTCCCACAATTCCATATAGCAGCCTCTAAGGGCAAAAAGGCAGCCCCATCTAGTCATTCTATTAACCTCACAGGATATTTATGCATGCTGTCCAACACTGCACAGATGAAAAGTAGATCTTGGTTGCTCTGGCCAAGCAACATCAGAGCATGGTCAAGATGGCAAAAACGTTATTTATGGGGAAGAACACATAAGCTAGGAGAGACTGCAACAGTTTGCCTGAGCCTACTGGGAAGAGCAAGATTTCATCCCTCCTCTTCTCTCACTCCATTGAATTGAGTGCAAATTACTTTTCCACTTTCAACTCACTTTCCACGAATGGAAGTAAGGAAGGAGCAAAGGGAGAAAGTGGGAGGAGGAGAGAAAAACTGGGACATTTTAAAAGCAGCTGACAGCGGATTAATGGGGTCTGTCCCTTCCAATCTGGGACAGTTGGAGGATATGTTAACATATAAAAGATATGGTCTGGGAGCCAAAGGCCTCTACAGGCTACTTTGCGTTTGCAATAAGATCTGCTCCTGCCTACCACAACCTTTGCCCAACAGTGCACTGAAATTTAATTGTAGAAGCCATTGCATGGTGGTTGCCAAGTCAGAAGCATCCTAACCTCAGAGATTTTAGAAGCCATATCTGAGGCCTACAGATGGCCACTGTTGATAGCACAAGACAAAGACCCCCAGTGATAGGTCAGGCCCTGATGATATCCTTAAGTAAGACACATCAACTAGAATTGTCCAGAGCATCTCAGTCGCATAGACAATACAAAAGTCTAACAAAAGATTTTTCCCCAGGCTCTGGACAAGACAAGCAAAGAAAAAGCCAAATTCCCGAGCTCTGTTTTTTACATACTTGTGAGCACTGCCTTTAAGAAGCCTTGAAGCTGGTCAGTGGAATCAAAGAAAAAATTCCAAGATCTATTTGAAGAGGAACACTCCAGTCCCAAAACTTTTACCAGATCCGTTCGTGGGAATCTCATTCTCTAGAAAATGCATAGGATCAGAAATTGGTTTTTTTTAAGGCCACAGTTCCTAACATCCTCTAGCCATTCATTCCTAACCTCCTCATAAAATTGCTGCCTAGCAACAGAATCCAATAGATGTTTATGCCACAGTGAATCCTACCATGCTCAATGGTACTTAGTTTTAGGTAGGTGTACATACAATTGAAGCTTGAGTCAGTAAAATAGCAGGAAACTTGACATTCTTTTAATGGCTACACTGTGAAAAAATTACAGTCTGATGAAAATAGCAGTCTTATTTCATTTGTTCACTCTTCCATTCAGTGATACCATTTTATTTTAGGTAGATGAAATAACTCTGAGTAAATGAACAGGGTTTCCTTAAATTATCTTCTCATTTTTGAAGGTCAGCTATATATCATATTGTACCAGGCCTATTAAAGAACTCTTAGCCAATCAAAGTCTGTATAGATCAAACTTCTCTTAAACATGACCAGTTATTCAAGAATCCAAGAGAATAGTGGCTGAGGAAGTAGGCATTCCATTATGTAGCTGGAGGGCTTGTGCAATTCCTCATGCATAGAAAAGTGCAGCCTTTAGTAGGTATTATTTATTTAAAACATTTATACTCTGCCTGTTTGAAGCTCGAGGCTGTTCCCAGCAGAACAGAACAATAAAAATAGCAAACTGTTGTTTTTTTTTTAAAGAGAAATAAAGCAGAATCAGCACCATCAACATCGCAAGGAGACAGCATCCATTCTAGACCTTTCGGGAGTGGTACATTTTATATAATCCACCCATGGCTGTAAGATAGGTCTAGGGAACATACATTTTTGAAATGTAGCTTCCAAGCCTATTTGGTGGCCTACACTTTCTTCAACAATACTACAGGACTAGATCATCTCTAAATCTCAACAGATTCCATAGCCCCCGGACAAGTGAATTAAGACCTTGCTGTTGCCACAGGTACCTATATCTGGTTGGAAACACAGAACAGAAGGCCTAAATATCTCAAAGGCACCAGAACTCATCTGATCTTGGAAGCTAAGCAAAGTTAGTCCTGGTTAGTACTTGGATGGCAGACTGCCAATGGATAGCAGGTGCTGTGGCCTATATTTCAGAGGAAGGAACTAGCAAAACCATGTCTGAGTACTTACTTTATGGTTGCCATAAGTCAGAAGTGACTTGAAGGCACACAACAGCAACAACAATAACAACATGTAGGGCAGAAAACTTTCCTCTTCATATAACTAGTTCTTTATTTACAGTAAGCTACAAAAATGATAGTTTATCTGTTTAATTTGGTGCTGTAACCTTCGGAGTGTAGTGGAGTCTCCTTCCTTGGAGGTTTTTAAGCAGAGGCTTGATGACCATCTGTCGGGATTGATTTGAGGGTGTTCCTGCATGGCAGGGGGTTGGACTGGATGGCCTGTGTGGTCTCTTCCAACTCTACATTTCTATGATTCTATGATTCTATGAAACAAATCACCAGTACAAGATGCAGGATTTTATTCTTCTGATTTTTTTTTACTTTTAACCCTTCACCTCTCACTTCTTGTCCCAAAATAAAACACAACACAAGAGATTTTTCTTTCTTTCAGGTTGTATTGGCTTCTTTACACTAGTCAACAGCTAAATTCCAAGCCACAAAATAGTCTGCCAAGCATTGATCAAGTCAGTTCACATCAAGAGTCACAAAGACTGAATTCCTCAAGTACCTTGGTTGCATACCCTGAACATCCTGATTCAAGAGTAAGTTCGTCTTAAACCAACCAGTTGCCCCAACATCTGTGGGGACAAGGTTATTGCTGCCACACACACTGTTGTTAAAAAGATATGTGAAGATTGACTGTTCTCTGCCCTTGAGAAGTTCCATGTCTGGTTATTTTCTGTCACAAATTGCTTAGGGATTCAAGTCCATGATTGTTAAAGGCCTTGAGGCAAGAATTACTTAGTGCAATTATACAAGCTGTGTTATACAGGAGATCACACAAGATGTTAATAATGGTTCCTTCTGGCCTTAAAATTCATTTAAATTCCTTCAAACAAAACAAAACAAAAACTTCAAGCCTACAATAACTATTGAGATTAGGCATTCTTATCCCAACTGTTGTTCACACAGTGAAACTTAGTTTGACAACTTTGTCATTACAGATTAACCTCATTTGCCACAAAACATGGCTATTTTGTTTTGGAAAATTTAACAGGTAGCATTTCATATTAAGCATTTGGAGGTGATATGACACCAGAGCATAGCAATGAATTAACTCCATCAATTAAATAAAATTACTTCATTCTTTCTACTTCTAAGGGCAAACTAGACAACATAATAATAATTTAATAATATAAGATATGTATATGAAGTATACAAAGGGTAATCTTTCTACGTTAGGATCGTTTAAGGAAGTTTACCCCTTTAAAGCTGTTGTGGTCCTAATCCAGATCAGACCCCCTTCACCTGTTTTTTGTTTTTAATTTCCTAAAACAGATCATTTTATTTGAATAATACATTGCAGGAGGATCAGAACCACAGCAGGAGGTAAAGAGTTACCACCCCATTAGGGATGCAATCTCTGTCATTCACTATCTTTGAAGTATAATCTAATTTAGGATATTTTCCAACCTTGCTCCTTCCAGATTGTTTGGACTTCTAATTCCCATCAGCCTGTATAAATACAGCTAGTGATCAGGCATGTTGGGAAATGTAGTTTCAATCATCTGGAGAGCACCAGTTTAGAGAAGGCTTGACTAGTTAAACCCTTAGAAGGAAATTGATGTGTGTAATCAGAGTTCTGGGGGAGGGCTGAAATGCCCTATTATAGCAGTAGATCTGTAATCTGGTTGATTCGGCAATGTTGCATGAAAGGAGGAACAAATTAAAATATTATTATCCATAATTATCAGATCAACCCAACATTAGCTTCAACAAGAACAGACCAACTGAAATCAATGGTATTTACATAAAGAATGATGAACACATTTACCATTCATTTCAATTTCCATGCTATACTGTTACACTATTATTCCTTTGTGTGTGTGTGTGTGTGAGAGAGAGAGAGAGAGAGTATTTATACATTTTATTAATTATACAAGGAAAAAACAGAACAAAAGAAGAAAAACATAAGTTGGTGATCATTAAAGTGAAAAAGAAAAATTACAACAAAAATGCTTACATTGTTATTTTTCTCCAAATCTATTAACATAACATACTTATTTCACATATTATAAATCATACTGCTTGTATATTTTTTAATTACATGTATCTAAATCTCATTCAAATCATATCCATTATATTATTTATTCTCATAATTAATGTTTAGGAAAATATACTATTACTAATCTCATTCTTATTCCTATCCCTTTAAACTTAGTTTAACCTCTTACTATTACTAAATATTTTCTTATGACTAAACATATCATTACTAACCCTACCCGTGAACCCATGCCCAGAGCCAATTGTATTTCGAGTTACTCCCTCTTCCAAAATTGTAGTTCTTCTTGTGGAGGTATGACACCTTCTTCTTTTATTAAAACCTTTTCCACAAATATCTTCCATATTGCTTCAAAATCATTCCCTTTCATTATTCCTTTTTTAAAACTTAATTCCACATGTTAACTTATCATTAATCGCAATTTTCCACACTTCTTTACACAAATTCTCTATTTGAAATTCTCCTTGAATTTTCCATTTTCTTGCTATAATTAACCTTGCTGCAGTTAATTAGTTTGTAAACAAATCCTTCATTATCTGGGTACAATTAACCTTATCAAACATAGATAATAATGCTATACCCAGACATATTTGTAAATCAATTTCTATTATCTCTTTTATCTCTTTAAACACCGGCCCTTTTCGCATTGAGGCTTCTCGCGCGAGTGGGGAGAGTGGCTCGCGCAAGAAGGCTCCCCCGGGAGGCTGCCGTTTCCCCCTCGTTCCTTCCGCAGGCGAAGGAACGAGGGGGAAGCGGCAGCCTCCCGGAGGAGCCTTCTTGCGCGAGCTGCCCTCCCCCTGGGGCGAAGCAGGAGGCTGGCGCGAGCCGCCCCCCGCGCGAAGCATGAGGCTGGCGCGTCCGTCCCCCCGCTCATGCGAAGTAGGAGGCTGTTGCATCCGTCGCGCTAGCGCCCCGCCCCTTCCTTCCGCAGGGGCGGAGGGAAGGAAGCGCGACCCGGCCACCTCCCCGACGCTCCGCACAGGAGGTAAGTGCACGTGGGCGCCGGGAGCGTTGCGCGAGCGCGGGTGATTTTCGCTTTGAGGTGAAAATCAAAAAACCCGCGATCGTGCCGCTGCAGCCCCGTGAGTGTGGTGGAAGTGGGAGTGCGTCGTGCAGAGCGACGCTCCCACTCCCGCGAGGCTCACGGGGCTGTCGCGCGACAGAAAGCCCGTGCAAAAAGGGCCACCATTATAGTGCTATTATTCCACTTTCAACATCCTGTGGAATTCTGGGGTTTGTAGTATACTGAAGCCAAAGAGCTCTCTGACTGAGAATTCTAAATGCTCCTCCCTAAACTGCAAAGCCCAGTGAATAGTAGCACTATAACATGGTAGAGCAGAAATGACCTCAGTTGATTTGATAATTTTTCAGTGCTTCATTATCTTGGTAAACCTTACAATGGTAATTCTTATATCTTATCATATTGTGGATGGTAAATTATTATAATGATTTCCATGTCACAGATAGGATTGGGCACTGAGTAATTTGACTGTCAGAACTGCCAGAAGTAAAAATGGGAACACTTTGGTTAGTTATATATGATGAAAAGCTGAACTGCCTAAGCTAATTGGTACCCTTTAACAGGTATCTGGGTTTGGCATTTCTCTTTTAATTGCAGATACTTCATAACTTCTTCCTCTGGTAAAACTATGCAATTAGTTTGGATTGAGCCCATTAATTTTTCAAATGTTAGTTTGTTTTTCTTTGGAAATAATTATTTCAATGGGAGACCTTCCTTGCCTTCTACTATCTGTAACATTTGCATTTTATATGTGAATGACAGGAAATTTTCAGTCTTTATAGTACTTCCTCCTCACATAATTCCTGACAACCCAAAGAGAGATTAGGGTCACATTTCTAGATTGAATTAAAATAAGGGTTACCACTCTCACCATTGAAACCAATAGGAGACTTGCGCTGTCTTCTCTCACCTCTATATTTAACAATTTAAATCTGAATTGCCTGTAATTTGCAAACTCTGTAGAAGTTTAAAAGGGTGTCCAACCTGCCAAATTTTCAGCAGAACAGACTAGAAGCAAAAGAAAAATAATTTCTTTTGAATGTCTCTGACCTAGAAATTCTGGCTCAAAAGTTTAGTGGCTTAATTGAAATCTTCCTTTCATTCTCAATTTGTCATGGACACACAATTCTGGCTCTCCTCCTTCCAAACTGCATGACATTTGTAAGATTCTAGTAGTCCCTTTGGGCATCAGGCCTGCTATGTTTTTAAGTGATAGGATGCCAGTTTAATGAGCAAAGGCAGGCAAAACACACTGAAAGAGTGATGGGAAGGCCTTTTGCCTCAGACTTTTTTTGGATACAAACCAATGGCATGGGAAATTCTCAGGCACTCCATTTTGCCACTGAGAATAACAAAATCCTAAAATATATAGCAACAATTGTCTCTTTTTGCAGAGAGGAAAACAGATTAAGCCAGTGGAGCGCACCTGTAATGTTAGCATCAGCGGTATTGTGCAATCGTGCTTCTTTTCCTCCAAGTCCTAACTGTATTGATCTGATGTTTATGCCTTCAAATCCTTTGGTCTATGGAAAGAGACAAGCCTGGAACAGAACCATACCATGCAAATACACAGTCTGTTGGACATTTGGACTGTGATTCTTTCCAGAGATCAAAGGCTTCATGTACCACTAAGCTGGCAGAGATTATCTACTATTTGGTGTATGTGGCTCCCTATTTTATACTCGCAACAGCCCTATAAGGTGAGTTGGTCTGAAAGAGATTGGCAGGTTCAAGGTTGCAAATTCAGTTTGTATACCTTCTCCACCATCACCCATTGCCTACTTCCAGAAATTACACCTTAGTAGCACTATCTAGGCACAGGGGGATTCTTTCTCTCTCCCTTCTAAACTTGCAGGCTATACAGAGCATCTGGAGAAGCCACTGTGGGCGCCATAAAAAGAAGGGAAAGCGAGGAGCTTGAGATATGAGAGGGTCTAAGATCACAATTAAAGAAATCTTGTCTGTTTAGTACAAAGAGTATTCAGTCCAAGGCCAGGCAATTGGTAGTGGTGAAGGCCATGTGCAACCCTCAGTTTAGACTTCTAGAAGCATAAGAGGCTGATGTGTGGAGGGGAAAGGACTATGGGAAGGGCATGGACATTGTTGCTTGGAATAAGTGGAAAACATGGTTTTACGTAAAAGGAAAAATGTTTATTATAGGGACAGTTTCTGGAAATAGAATGAGAAGCATGTAGAGATATTGGGACAAGCCTAGAAAAGACTTAGGGCCCAAAATGCAGTTAGGGCTTTTTTTTTTCAGGAAGAAAGGGAGGAAATGAAATCATCCTGAGAATACCAGTCAAGGTATGGCCCCAATTTATAGCAGCTGAAGCCCACTAAAGCCCCCAGGCACATAATTTCTTTTAAATGTAGGCAATTTTTCATTCACCCAACCCATCCAAGTTGTTTAAAACCAATGAAATCTCTATCAGGTTTTGCCCCATAACTCTTCAAACCCATCACAATTCTTCAAATCCAACTTCCCAGCCCCCACGAGCTGAAAATTGTACAAAAATAAAGTCAGAAGTGAATTAACATTGTTTTTGGTTGCATTGGGTGCACTGGCATGGGGGTGAAAAAGGGATCCCACCACTTCTCCAGCCATGGTCTAGAGACAAGGAAGAGACAGACTGAATAAGATGAAGAGGGGATGAATCTGGTTACCCTAGCTCTATGTCTCTGCTACTGGACTTTTGTGATGGAATGGTTGTACTTCACTTTCAACAGGAAGTGGGAGAAGGAGAGAGAGAGGGACAATATCAGTGAGAGGAGGGCAGAAAGAGAAATGAGGTGACCACTCACTTTTGGCTCTGCCTTTTGCTTTTTGCTCATTAGTTCAATGCATGTCCAGAGGATTACCCATAAGAAGGTGTGGCCCCCAAGAGGAAAATTTTTGCTCACCCCTAATTTAGGGAGTCATCAATGTCTTTTTAGCTTACAATGAATCTTGGGTGTCTCCAACACTGCTGATCGAAGCAGTAGCTTTTTTCTACATTGTGAAAGGAATTTATTTGACAGACAAGCTCAATAATGAACCATGTACTCAAAGGTGTGATTGCTGACTATAACAGCAGACATATAGATTTTTATGTAATCTCTGTGATTAACATCAATGCTACTGCCAACCAGTCACCAAGGAAGTGAACTGTGGCAAACAATTTGCTGAAGGCCTGCTTGGTAAACCATGCAGACTTACTGCTGTTTTCTATATACTTTCAATAAACTATCCCCTGGCATTCTGTTTGCAACTGGGTGATAGCCTAATCTTATACATGCTTCCTTGCATCTAAGTCCCACTGTGCTCACCAGGCAAAGAATAGTAGCACTGGAAGGTACAGGTATTTTATTTTCCATGTCTAATAATTGTATAGATAATGTTCAAAAGTGACTAAAACTACAGGCCAAACTTAACTACATATTGAAAACCTGGATATCTTAGCCTAAAGGTACCTTGTTGCAACGGTTCTACACAATGCTTGGAATTATTTTAAAAAAACTACAATTTCCAGAATCCTCCAGACAGCATGAGCTAAGAAAAGTGTGTCAGATCACAACTATGGCTGGGAACCTCCAGAAGCTGCAGTCCTTGAAAGTAAGGCCCTTTTCGCACGGGCTTTCCCGGGCGAAATAGCCCCGTGAGCCGTGCGGGAGTGGGAGCGTCGCTCCGCACGACGCGCTCCCACTTCCGGCGCTCTCACGGGGCTGCAGCGGCGCGAGCGCGGGGTTTTTGATTTTTGCTTTCAAGCGAAAATCACCCCGCGCTCGCGCTACGCTCCCGGCGCCCACACGCACTCACCTGTAGTGCGGTGCGTCGGGGAGGCGGCCGGGTCGCGCCTCCTTCCCTCCGCCCGTCCGGAAGGAAGGGGCGGGGAGCTAGCGCGGCGGATGCGAGAGCATCCTGCTTCGCACGGGCAGGGGGCTGCTCGCGACAGCCTCCCGCTTCGCGTGCGCGCGCGCGGGGGGGCGGGCGCGACTGCCTTTGCTTCTCTCGCGCGCACGGGGGGACGGCGCAACGGGCTCCTTTCTCGTGCGCGCGCGGGGGGGCACGCGACTCCCGCTTCTCGCGCACGCGGGGGGCGCGAGAAGCGGGAGTCGCGTCGCCCCCCGCGCGCGCGCGCGAGAAAGGAGCCCGCACCGCCGCCTCCCCGCGCGACTGTCTGTCGCTCCTGGCGCGTGCGGGGGGGCGGGCGCGACTGTCTGTCGCTTCGCGCGCGTGCGGGGGGGCGGCGCGAGCGGCTCCTGCTTCTCGCGCGAGCGGGGGGTGCGGAAGGGACAGGCTCCTTTCTTGCGCGCGCGGGGGGGGATGGATGCGCGAGCCGCCGCCGCCGCCTCCGGGAGGCTGCCGCTTCCCCGCTGGTTCCTTGGCGTGCGGAACGAAGGAGGGGGAAGCGATAGCCTCCCGGAGAAGGCTTTTGCGTGAGCCGCCCTCCCCCGCTCGCGCAAGAAGCCTAAATGCGAAAAGGGCCTAAGTTGATTTTAGGATATAAATATTGACAGTCTCTCATGGCATTATCAGGCAAGACCCAAAATGCAGACAAACAAAAATAAAACTTAAGCTCCTGCTTGCGTGGGGATTTGTTGAGGACAAAAATCATGCATTTCTGGAGTGGCTGTGACTAATCAGAACATATATCTGATTAGCTTTGGGCAAATCTCTATGGAATTTCTTTTCAGGTCACCAAGCATGCTGGCAGTTCTAGAAATGCATGGACAAGTCACGAAATCAGGACTAACAACTGTCTTTCCCCCCTCTGTCAAACACAGAAAAAAGGTGTTATGAGAATGCAGTCTCTCTTTTGTGCTGGAACATGTTCAAAAGTAATCCAGTTGTCATTGCAAAATGAATGGAAAGGCAAAATGAATATCTTCTGCTTCTAAGAGAAGGAAGAGGAGGGAAAATTGGAGGGGCACATTGTTCATACATGTAAATAGTGATCATGTATAATTAATGCTAGGGTAACAGGCTTCATCCCACATTCATTACATATAGCAGGCAGGCAGGCATGTCCCTTCTCCTCAAGGTCTACATAGCTAAGTATCACACTTGAGGCCTATTCACACTACATAATTACAGTGCTATGATTCCGTAGTTGCATCCCATGGAATCTTGGAGTTTAGGGAGAGGTGTTTCGAATTCTCAGCCAGAGAGCTCTAGAAACTAAATGCACTAAATTGCAAATTCCAAGATTCCACTGGATGAAGCCATGACATTTAAAATGGAACCATAGTGCCATAATAACCTAGTGTGAAAGACCCTTATTGCAGAGCTTGGAAAAGGTCTCTCTCTCTCTCTCTTTTTAATCAGAGCAATTCATAAAATCTCCCAGACGGTATTGCTACTTTTCCAACTCTGACTTGGAGTATGACTGGAGACATTAAAGATAAATGCTTCAGATTCTTCTTTAGTGCTAGGACAATGATGGAAAAAAGTTTGGCCACCTAGTTGTTATAGGACACCAGGTTCCATAATCTCTTGCCATTGATTATACTGGCTCAGGGCTTAGGGAAGCTGTGGTCCAATAACATACGGAGAGGTACATATTCCCCATAAAAGGATGAGCAAATCATTAGAGCTTGATTTGTTGTTGTTGTTGTTGTTGTTGTTGTTGTTGTTGTTGTTATTTTGGACCACAGTTCTCAAAATTCTCCAGCAGGTTCAATGGATTTACTGGCTGGGGAATTCTGAGTTGCAATCCAGAAAAAGTAACATTTTCAGGCTAAGTTTCCATTTCCAATCACAGGTTTCTGATAGTCAGAAATAGCAGGGATACACTTATAGATTATGTATTGTACCCTTCTTCAATGCTCTTGTGTATTGTCTGCCATTTCCTTGCTCTTCTATAGAAGCTGGACCCCCATCCATACTTGTACAACTATATGGGTATTGGACAGGAGTACTGTATCAAATCCCCATCCTTTGAAGGATGCTTTACATGCAGAGATTTCCTCATTTGGAAGTGTTCTCCTTTGCAATTATTAAAGCAGTTTCTTCTCTGCCAAACTTAGGCCATTTTTGAATGACATTGCTATCCTGCAATAGCAGTTGTTTCCAGTTCAGGAGCTGTGCTACTGCACAATGTCACCGCTATCCAGCTGCTATCTCATCCCCAAGCATTGTAAAACTGTCTTATACTGTTTCCAGAAAAAATCCCATCAGCCAGCTCACTGCAGAACTGTAATAAATTTTGATAGTGCTTCCTGTTTCGTGGATCCAGCAGTGTGCATGCTGTGGGCATGCCCAGCTTCTCCCTCCTTCAGTGACTCCCATCGCGTGGAAACTTTGAAATCGATCACCTCTCTGTGTTTAACATTCTCCTTTGAGTTAAAACTTTTTTTTAAAAAAATACATTTTTAGGCATTATAGCATGAAAATACAATAGTGTACTGCCATGTTTAGTATGGCTTCCAAAGGAAGAAAAAAAAAACACCAACCAATCGGGGCAGTGGGGCAGGGTGAAGGGAGTGTCCAAGGATGCTGTAGAAGGAACACTGGTGGCAAATACTGCTACTCATCCACTGAGAGTGGAAGGGCACGCAAAACAACATTCCTAACCTGCTACCATCACACCAGTGGCAATGCTGAGATCATAATGGAAGAACACGCTAATGGCATCTAATGCAGAAATGGTCCCACTTTCAATGATCAGAAAGAGGAATAATTTGCTAGTACATTCCTGGGAGTAAATCTGTGCTTATTATAAATGTTGTATTTGGGCCCCTTTTTGCATAATTTGTGAACACACCAGGTGAAACTTTATCATTATATATGTATGTATGTGTGTGTCTGTGTTTATGGGAACATATGGGAACTAGAAACTAAGCACAACCTAAATACCCTAAAGGCACCAGATCCCGTCTGATCTTGGAAGCTAAGCAAGACCAGCTCTGGTTAGTACTTGGACAGGTATAGCAAGTGCTATAGGTTATATTTTAGAGGAAGGAGCTGACAAAACCACCTCTTGAATATTCCTTTCCTAAGAAAACCTTTAAAGGCTCACACACACACACAGAAGCTATTTAAGGTATCATTCAAATTCCTCTAGTCCAACCCTCTTTCCACATTTTTATTTAGCAAATGGGTGTTAATTTCAATTTCCTACATGTAGCATTCAGTTCCACACACACACAATTTTGACCTTAATTCCTATATAAGGTTAATGAGAATTAGCTGTAAATCATTTCTGTTAGTATAATGTGCCCTTTATGCTTGTTTATAACTCCATAACAGAAGAAAACAAAAGGGAGGAAAAGACCTATCTCATAGTCATTCTTTGTAGCGGCGCCTTTCACAGCTGTTTAATGTGCAGATTAGGGATGGATGAATCTGCAGCCGGCAGGCTTGGTTGATACCACTTTTACCTTTGCCAGTCTTAAATTCATTCTGCTCCATTTCTGCATCAGTCTGTGAATTTTTTTTAATTCTAATAAATCTTTGTTCATTAAAATTCATCTTAATGAATTTATGGACATCATTTTCCATGACATGTGCATTTTGTATGATGTGCATTTCTCTAAGATACATATTTTTGTGTGTTTAAAAAAATAATAGATATGTAAATGCTGACAGATACCTGCATTTCCATTCGCACATTGGTTTGGAAACACAGCTGGCCTTTCCATAGGGCACAGTAAGATGAGGTAGCAGATACTGGAGGATGGTAGCAAGATACTGGAGAAGGTAGACTTCCATGTCTTAAGCTAAAACTGGCTGGCCTTAGGTTTATGGAAGGAATTCATGCATTTGTGCATGAGTTGGCAAAGATGCCATCTTGTCCTTTCCTTAGGCAGAAAACTGTATTGGGGTGCACCTGTTTGGGAATAGCAAATTTTTCTCCCACTTCAGTTTAGATATCAGGAGCTCACAATCTTTCTTTTTTTCTTTTTATGCTGAAAAAAAAAAGACCTGTTGATACTTACAGAAAAATCACCCGTTAGAGAAATCAGAAGAGACCAGCCATGAAATGACCAACTATTCTTGTACAATTCATGGCTATACCTTAATTTTTATCACTGAAAAGGTGATGCACTTTTTCAGCACCATGTCACAGGTACATTTCCAGCCACATCAGAATAATTTCACTGGCTTCATTGTGGCAACTGTGAGTACAAGGCATGTGGAGCCTGACACTTTTTGCCTTTAAAACTAATGCAATTACCAGAACTTCAAGAGGTATAGCTTCTTTTTACTTTTGCACTAGAAGTAGGCAGCTGAGTGAGCTGCCAGACATTTTGGATGACAGGTCCCATATAGCTCAGCTAGCAATTACTAGGTCTTTGTGTGGGGGGCATAGCTAAAGAAGCTGTATGATGTTAGGTGCCTTACTACCACTCTATACCATGGGTATTCAACAAAAGGGAAAAATCTCTTCTTGAAAGGGGAAGCTACATGCCATCATGACTTGGGAGAGTAGAAAGGCTAGCTGCTTCAGAGCTGGAGCAACTTGACTCTGTGATATCCAAACATTAATTGCACCTATAGTAGATGAAGCCAGCAGGCTGCCCAGGTGATGAAGCCTTGTGCAAATCAAACCATTATTTGATTTGTCACCTCCTTCTGAGTTTTCTGGCAATGAACTTGTGTCTTTAAGTGGATCTCCGTGGGCCTCCAGTATGAAATGCAGTGATGCTGAAAGCTTCACTTGTTGAAATTTTACCCATCATATAGCAGAGTACAGAAAACATGCCAGAAAAGAGCTGGCATGCAATCTTAATTCCCCAGTTATTCTTTCAACTGTGAAGGTGATGTTTTAAGGCTGACCCTCTCTGATTATGGGCTTACTCGGACTAACTCTTTTGACCTGACTCGCCTAAGAATAAAACATCTAGACACTCTCACTGAATAGAGAAGATCTATTGCCGGTTTGAGCATATAAGCCCAGATGAGTTGCTTCCTGCACCCAGTCCAAATGATGTTCCTATTAGCAGCCAACCTAGAAATGCCTGTGAGGAGCAGCTTGGCAGGATGAAGAAGCAAGAGACATGATTTTCTTTTTACAGATAATTGGCTCTATTGAAGTCACTTGATGTTCAATCTCTTTCCAAATGTCTGTGACAGGGCTCTTGCATTATGCTGGCTTCTTTCAGAAGTAACTTCATCAGGGGGCTGCTATCTTCTGTTAAGCAGCTTAAGGACAAGGAAACAGAGTTTATCTCATTTGGTGAGACCAGTGCGACACTATGACAAGGGTTGTCAACTGGCTTTTCTAAAGACAGACCTTTTCAAGAGTGGGAAACTCCTACTGTTGAAGAGCTAGCATGCACAATGCTGCCTTGCTGCTTCCTTCTGTAGTAACTCAGCATGACACAATCTCTTTGTTCTCTTTTTGTATCATTTTCTTTGATACAGAGCTACTTTATTAGTTCCTTAGAAGTTTCCTGATGGGGAGCATGGCTGACAGGTTGAAACCTAGGCTGCTTCTTTACATCCCTCCCAAAGTCAGGGAGAAGAGTGCATCAGTGACCAATGCTACCTGAATTTTGTTGCACACACAAAAAACCCAGAAGTTGTATCTTCACTTGGAGCCCTAGTCTTAAATCCCTATATTTTAATAAGCAAATGGAGCCCAGGATACTGTGACAGGTGGTCTCCATTCTATTTTTCTATTTATTTTTGCAGATCCATTTTTGTTTTTTCACTTGACACGTTAGTTCCTTTTCTACATTAGACTTTAGAATTCTATAACATAGAGAGCCAGTGTGCCATAGTGTTCTGAGCACTGGACTATGACCCTGGAGGTTGAATTCCTCGCTTGGCCATGGAAACCCACTGGGTGACTTGGGCATATCACACACTCTAAGCCCCCAGAAAACTCCATGATAGGGTCACCTTGGGGTTGCCAAAAGTCAGAAAGTACTTGAAGTCACACAACAACAACAACAACAACAACAACAACAACAACAACGGAATGTGAAAAAGATGTTTTGGCCCATTGACTTCCATGAAGCCCACTCAGCATAGTCAACAGTAAGAGATTTTGGGAGCTGAATTACGTATCGTCTTCTGTGTGGCCAAAGAGTCCCCATTCCTCTTTCACCAAGTAAGCAAGTCAGTCTTTCTCTAGAAGCTCTATCCATAAATCATCCTTCACCTAGGAGCTGTATTTGACAAGTTCAAGTATAATTCAGTTGTGTCATGTGCCAAAGTGGCTCTTCTCACCTTTTCCTCTCCTTTTTGTTTGAGTCTTACTATTATACATTAGTGGCAAGATCCTGTGATCTCTCAAATATTCCCAAACGGTGGTTCCCAGGATTCCTTATTGTAAGTAATGCTTTATCTGCTAGGAGTTGTGGTCCAACCACAGTCAGCGTGCTGAATGATTCCTAATCTAGTATATTCACTTAGAATAAGATCTAACTAGGACTCACTTCTGAGAAGGAATATATGCACAACTAACATAAAATCAAATGCTAACCACTGAAGTTTAAAGAGCTGGAAGTCTTTGATTTTTTAAACATGCAATTTATTTACATAATTATGGATTTATCAAACTGTAGGGTTTTTTTTTAAAATGACCAAGCCATCAGGAAGAACTCAAAAGATTTTTATACACACAAACGCACAAAACATTCTTGCACATCACTCTTCAAAACAAAAACTTCACAAAAGTAATTTCTTAACTGAAGAAATATAATCTCAATGTATGTTTTAGAGGTATGTATGCAAGTTCAATACAGAATGTAGCTTTAATATCCCTATTTGTGTTGTATTTAGAATAATAAAATATAATAGAAATGTTGTGGCCCCCACAATCAAAGCATTCTTTAAACCAGTATGATTCTTACATTTACAGTACATGCCACTTTAACTATGGTTTAGTGTAGCAACTGTAACATAACAATGTTTTCTTTTCTGATAGTAAGAACAGCTTAGGCCATTTCTGCTAATATAGTGCTAGTATTTCTATTTCAACATCCTGTGGAATTCTGGGGTTTGCAGTTTAGGGAGGGGCATTTAGAATTCTCAGCCAGAGAGCTCTTTGGCCTCAGAAAACTACAAACCCCAGAATTCCACAGGATGTTGAAAGTGAATAACAGAACTATAACAGTATAGGCTGAAACTGGCCTTAATGATTACATGGATAGAGTAATCACTATGGTGAATCTGTAGGATCCTGTTGCTGTTAGGTGCATTCAAATTGCTTTTGAGTTATGGTGACCCCAAAGTGACCCAAAAGGTTTTCTTGGCAAGAATTTGTTTGGGGAAGAGGGGTTTCCATTGCCTTCCTCTGAGACTGAGAGTTCGATTTGCCCAAGGTCATTGAATGGCTTTGCTTGGCTCAGGAGGGATACAAACACTGGTGTCCTGCAGTCCTAGTCCAACACTAAAACTACTATAACATGCTGATTCTCAGCATTAAATATTATTAAGTAATATTGGTTTTCAATATTAAAGTGTTAATAGGCAATTAAAGTATATAACCGTCCTACTTTAATTTTTAAACAATGTCTTGTTCTGTACAGTGTAGTTTAAGAATCTAGATGCTAAACCAAGAGAAAGGTCACAAGTAGAACTGTGTGTGTTTTAAGCATGCTCATATTCTCAAAATGATTGCTTTGATTCTGACAAAATTTGACAATTGCTGACCGCAAGAAAGTCCTCCTCTGAGTGGCATTGATGCATAATTTAGAAGGAAACTATTAAAGAGCACTGGCAAACCTCTGTATTCAGGGCTGCCATTTACTAGTCAGTTCTGAAAACCGATGAACTGGGAGCCATGAAAAAGTAAAATTACTCAACAGTTTCCCATTGACTGCACTCAAGGCCCTTGAGATGATGACTGTTGTGCGCACGTACTAAATGACAGCCTTGATTTTAGATGAATGAGTTTCTGGATGGACTAAAGAGACCTTAAGATGTGGGGGAAGGGAACAGACTTCAGAATCAGTGGGTCCTTCCAGAATGGACGGCTACAGGAAGCAATGCCCATCAAAGGTTAGTGTAGGCTGATTCTACCATTTCAGATCTTCAGGTCTACCATTTCAGATCTTTTGGATTGTAATTCTGAGAATCCACCAGTCAGCTGCATTTGCTACCTATGAATATTTCTTTCCTCAATAGATTTTTAGTGGTAAGGTGGGGGAAAAAAGATGGAAGAAATGATGGAAAAACATGGGGGAGAGTTTACTACCGGAATATGTTACCATCTGGAATCCTCTCAAAATTTTGAATTTGAGGTAGGATGGTGTTATAGTAAGAGTTTCATCTGGCAAAGTTTTTTTTTTTTTAAACAGAACTTTGCTGTTACAAAATTGGTGGCATTATCACACATTAGTTACAATTATAATGTAATATAGTTACACTGCTGTTACCAGGAAGAATAATTAACTGCAAGCAGAGCTTAGAATATTAAGTTTGAAAATTAACAGTAATAGTGCTAAATGTTAGGAACTGGAATATAAATTCACTAGCGTAAACACCAGTAACTGGACTATTTTATTTTTACATTTTATCATTGAATACCTTGCCAAATTAAAACATTAGTGTTGGGTCAGGCCACTGGATTTAGAGAGAATGGCATGGAGGTTGTCACTGTTGACCATAGGGGAACATATTTTGTTACCAGCTCCTTCTAAAGGTCTCTTTATGCCCTTTGCCTTTCTTAAACTTGGATTTCCCTCCAACATGGGCTATAATGCCCATATTAACATTGTTGCCTGGGAGTGATGGGAGTCCAGAGTGTCTGGGAATTGTCCAGTTGGGAAGGCTGTTCCAAAGCATGGGATGTCATTTTGCAACCTCTGAAATTCAATTTGTCACTTATCTCTCTTTTCTGTCTACCTTCACCAGCATATCCACTTCATATTCTTTGAATGCCATGTTTATTAAAAGTTAATAAGGAATGGTTTCTTTCATTTAGATGGCACTCATCCACTTTAGGTACTGCAATTATTGCACAGCTACAAAGACTGATCAGTGAATTCAAGAGTGGAGAATTCTTAATCTGAAATTTTTGAGAGTCCCTGACTATATGCAGGCTATTTTTTTGCTACATAATTCAATGGCCATATCCTTTTTGCTTCCTGACTCTCAGTCAAGAAATATGGTTTGCAAAGTACAGTGACAGAGTACAGATTTTGCACACAGAAACCAGGGATTGTAAATAATACAAGATCAGGCATCTAACAAACTTCTCACCTATCCTGCCTTAACGATATAACTGAAAGAAGCTGGGTAAGAAAAGAAGGAAGGAGACTGTGGGTAAAAAAACAAAATAGGAAAGGTGGAGATAGATTGAGAGATAGAGAGAGGGAGAGATAGAAACCAAGGGAAGAAATGGTCCATTGGTTAGAGGGGAACTTTTTGCTTAATTATGCAAAAATCTGGCATTGTGGGAGTAATATGCTAAATTACAAGTTTATTGCAGTTCACCTCAAATAATATTAAAATGCATATTATATGAGAATAACACAATAATAGTACAGTCCTCCCTCTACATTCATTCGCAGGTTCGACTTTTGCAAGTTTGATTATTTGCAAGGCATGTGCTTGCCTCTCCTCCAATTCTCCTCCTCCCATTTCCTTGCATTCCTCACCCCAAGCTTGCCAGACTTGTGTTTAAAATGGATGGTGTTTTTTTTTTCCTTTTTGGGTGAGCAAAGCCCCCCTCCCACTGCTGTAGGTGTGTCCTCTCTCCCGTATAGCTGCATTTTCTGCTGTGTAATGGCTGCTTATTTGTCAAGTGCTGTCTCTGCTCCTACCCCTCCCTTTTTAAGATGACCACCTGAAGTAACTAGAGGGGGAAAATGGTGCTCTTTTCCCTTTGAGGGGAAAGTACTGATAAGCTCTTTACTGTGTTTTTTTTTTCTCCTTCCCCTTGCAACGCTGAGGCCAGAGGCAAAGAAATGGGGGAACTGTGAGTATGGGAGTTAGTAATGATTTTTCCACTTTTGTGAAGGTCCTATGCCACTAACCCTTGCGAATGTGGAGGGCCTACTGTACAATAATAGTACAATAGAAATCAGTTCAATTCAGGATAATCCCCTCAGCAAACTTTGTTGGCTAGAGGAACAGAGGTCTGGAGGTTGAGCACAATTGCTCCAAGATAAGCTAAAGACCTACAGCCTTAAAACAGAGAATTATTTAAGAAAGTCTGTAGTAAGGTATGTCTTACCATAGTTGTTTCTGCAATGGATCCAAAACTGTTTATAAAGATGTTGCATGTGACATTTACTGGAGGCCCTGAAAAAAAAATTAAGAGATGTAGAAATTAATGCCTACACAGAACAACAAATTTATACTACTGTCAAAATATTGGAATAGGTTAAATTGTGTCGAAGAGAAATCAGTTCTGTTTTAGAAAGGATAAATATGTTAAGTTTGCTGATGTGAACTTAAGGGATTGGTACTGATTGGTACTGATACTGTAG